>CAVNYN010272116.1:0-17717 GCA_963692815.1 Nyctanthes arbor-tristis | reverse complement strand
TCATATTGTTGGATATCCCCGTATGGGTCCCAAGAGAGAGCTGAAATTTGCTCTGGAATCCTTCTGGGATGGCAAGAGCAGTGCCGAAGAGTTGCAGAAGGTGGCAGCCGATCTCAGGACATCCATCTGGAAGCAGATGGCTGATGCTGACATCAAGTACATCCCCAGCAATGCATTTTCTTACTATGATCAGGTCCTAGAATGCTTGGTGCTGTCCCTTCAAGGTACAACTGGAGCGGTGGCGAGATTGGGTTCGATACTTATTTCTCCATGGCCCGGGGAAATGCCTCAGTGCCTGCTATGGAAATGACCAAGTGGTTTGACACCAATTAGTAAGTATCCATTGAGATCTCTTGCGAGTTGCAATTCTACCAATTTCTACGGCAGTGCTGTTTAAATAATAATGAATGTTTATTTGTTGATCCAGTCATTTCATTGTCCCTGAATTGGGCCCTGATGTGAAGTTCTCCTATGCTTCTCACAAGGCCGTGGATGAATACAAGGAGGCTAAATCCGTAAATTATCTTCTAAAATATATTTTCTCTTTTCCTTATGATCTTTGACACTAATGATTCTTTTACCATGGACTAAAAGTTTTTACAGTTAGATTTGCAGACATAAGATTTGACTGTGGCAATCATCAAATTTGCATGCATTGCGAATAATATATTCGAATAGTTATTAACTACATAAAGTTAAATCATCCAATTGGTGTTATAGTTACACATATTTGATCTATTTATCATTGTATTTACTATGAGTTGATCAATTCGATATTTTCTCAATGCAGTATGGTGTAGATACAGTTCCAGTACTTATTGGCCCCGTAACATACTTGTTACTCTCCAAACCTGCCAAGGGTGTTGAGAAAACCTTCCCTTTTCTTTCTCTTCTTGACAAAATACTTCCAATCTACAAGTAAGAAATGTTATTTTATTCTATTTATTTATTGCTGATTTCTTTGTATACTATTTTATGCATTGTCATTTTCATCACTGTTTTTACCCCTGCAGGGAAGTAATTGCTGAGTTGAAAGCAGCTGGTGCTTCATGGATTCAGTTTGATGAGCCTACCTTAGTGAAGGATCTTGAGTCTCATCAATTGGAAGCATTCACAAAAGCCTATGCTGAACTAGAGTCGACATTGTCTGGCCTTACTGTCCTTGTTGAGACCTACTTTGCTGATGTCCCAACAGACGCATTCAAAATCCTTACTACTCGAAAGGGTGTTAGTGCCTTTGGTTTTGATTTGGTTCGTGGAACCCAGACACTTGATTTGATTAAGGGTGGACTCCCATCTAGCAAGTACCTCTTTGCTGGAGTAGTTGATGGATGGAACATTTGGGCAAATGATCTTGCCTCATCTCTTAGCATCCTGCAAACTCTGGAAGGCATTGTAGGGAAAGGCAAGTTGCTTAAACATTGTATTATAAGCTGTAAATTTTGTTTCTTTGGAGAATAACATTTTCCAATTGTTTTGTTACACAGAAAAACTTGTTGTCTCCACGTCACATCTCCACACTGCGGTTGATCTTGTCAATGAACCCAAGTTGGACCAAGAAATCAAGTCATGGCTTGCATTTGCTGCCCAAAAGGTTGTTGAAGTAAATGCTTTGGCAAAGGCATTGGCTGGTCAGAAGGATGAGGTATGCTTTATATTTTCAAATTGATATATGGAGTTATCCAGAAATAGGACTACAGATTTGGTGAACAAGTTTCTTTGCCCAATGATCCAAGTTTTGTTTATATATCTACTCTGTTTTCTATTGAATATTTGCCTACCCTTTCTCTTTTTTCTTTTCCAGGCCTTCTTTTCTGCCAATGCTGAAGCTCAGGCTTCCAGGAAATCCTCCCCCCGGGTAACTAACGAAGCTGTTCAGAAGGCTGTAAGTGTTTTATCTGTGCCTTTCTTCTTCTTTGAATAATGCTACATAGCACCAGTGTGCTTGGCACCAGTCTAAGTGGTAACCTATGTGACATTAAATGATAAGTGAAATTAAATGCTTGAATAAAGGACCCACTTGATTCAACTTATTATTTAGTGTCACCTTGATATGGTGCCAAGCACCAATAGTGCTAAATAGCATTACACTTCTTTAGATTTTGGGGGATTTCACCTTATAAATGCTGTGCTCACTAACCTATGCTTTCTGTTGGTTACTCTGGCTGCAGCTTTGAAGGGACCACTGGCGTGCTACAAATGTTAGTGCTAGGCTAGATGCCCAACAAAAGAAGCTTAACCTTCCTATTCTTCCAACCACCACCATTGGATCCTTCCCTCAGACCATTGAACTCAGAAGAGTTCGCCGTGAATACAAGGCCAAGAAGTGAGTTATGCTTATCTATCATTTTGTCTGTTATTAAATTTCCATGTGAAGAATGTCCTCCTAAAAATATGATTCCATACTTAGGATTTCTGAGGAAGAGTATGTTAATGCTATCAAGGAGGAAATCAGCAAAGTTGTCAAGCTTCAGGAAGAGCTGGATATTGATGTTCTGGTACATGGAGAACCCGAGGTAAGACGAAACTTTTATGAAAATGAGTACTCTGTTTTGGATGCCAGATGACCCATAATTTTGGTTCATCATATGGACATGTCAGAGAATTGTAATATTTACCTTGCGGATGTGTATATTTCAGAGGAACGATATGGTTGAGTACTTCGGGGAGCAGTTGTCTGGATTTGCCTTCACTGCTAATGGATGGGTGCAATCTTATGGATCCCGCTGTGTGAAGCCACCAATCATATATGGTGATGTGAGTCGTCCCAAGCCAATGACCGTCTTTTGGTCCACAACTGCCCAGGGCATGACCAGGCGCCCAATGAAGGGAATGCTCACTGGCCCGGTTACCATTCTCAACTGGTCTTTTGTACGAAATGACCAGCCAAGGTAGTTGAAAAGAGTAATCTAATCTGTTTTTTTTTTAATTTATCTTACTTTGGAAAGTGGTAAAACTACCATCCATCCATAAATAAATATGATATAACTTGTTGCTTTCTCCATTTTCAGATTCGAAACTTGCTATCAGATTGCCCGGCCATTAAGGATGAAGTAGAGGATCTCGAGAAGGCAGGTATTACTGTTATCCAAATTGATGAGGCGGCATTGAGAGAAGGCTTGCCTCTTAGGAAGTCTGAGCATGCTTTCTACTTGGTTTGGGCTGTTCACGCCTTCAGAATCACCAATGTCAGTGTTCAGGACACAACCCAGGTGAATACCTGAATTTCGTGGGGTGCTATACAGGTTTCTGTTAGTGAGCTAATCCTGTTTCGTTCCAACAGATCCACACCCACATGTGCTACTATAACTTCAATGACATCATCCACTCTATCATCAACATGGATGCTGATGTGATTGCAATTGAGAACTCCCGTTCTGACGAGAAGCTTCTTTCAGTCTTCCGTGAGGGAGTCAAGTAAGTATGGTGCTGGAATTGGCCCAGGTGTCTATGATATCCACTCTCCAAGAATACCATCAACAGAAGAAATTGCTGACAGAATCAACAAAATGCTTGCCGTGCTGGAAACCAACATCTTGTGGGTCAATCCAGACTGTGGCCTCAAGACCCGCAAGTATGCTGAAGTGAAAGCCGGCCCTCCAAAACATGGTAGCCGCTGCCAAGCAACTCCGCACACAACTTGCCAGTGCCAAGTGAGCCGTTTAAGGTAATACATGTCTGAAATATGTTGGTCTGTTGTTTATTAAACGGAAAATTTTCCATTGGTTTAATGACCTGGGGTTTAATAATATACATATATACAATAGTCTGTTTCGGGCTTTCTTTTTTTACTTTATTCCAAATAGGAATTCTTTCGTGTAATAGCCTTCAATACCCTGAAGGTATAATTTTTACCTCAAATGATTGAAAACGCTATTTTCTGATTCTGCAGTTTAGGTTTAGCATTCCTTTGCCATTTCTCATTTTCCCTTTATTATCTTCCTTTTTTTTTTCTTTTAATTTGTTCAATCCTTAAATTTAATATTTTTTATTTTCTTCAATTCAAGACCAATAAACTAATTTTGGGAAAGAATAACTATAATCTGGGTATGTTGTCAGGAAAGACAGACAGAGGAGAAGTCCCAAGTGAGGTGAGAAAATGATAAAAATAAAAGGAAAATTTTTAAAGAGACGCGAAAATTGGACATAAATAAGTGACAATAAAAGCCATTTTCTTTAGAGTATACTTTTGCGTATAAATAAGTGACAATAAAAGCCATTTTGTTTAGAGTATACTTTTGCGTTAAAAGAAAAAGGAAAACAAGAAATGAAACAAAACGAAAAACCAGCATTTCATTTATTTATTAAATTATGGAATCAATAGTTCCATTACATAATAAGCCCAAGCTAACAATGGCACCTAACTAATATCACCCGACTATAACTTCTATAATCCATTTTTATCACTTGTAATTTCTGAAAACTTACTGCTAGAAATTCACTGTGCTAAAACTTAAATTAATCCGACGAACTCTTTATCTTCTTGAGCACTAAAATAGAAGCCTAACGTCTACAACTCAGTTCTCACAGCCTCTAGTCAGATAAGATCAGTAATTATGGATTAAGAACTTTGTCAGCACTCATCCTTGGTCGTGATGAAGTGTTAACATCAATCTGTGTTGTGAGAAAAAATAAAAAGTTCGTGAATGAGAAGTGGTAGAATACATAAATAACGAACAGATTGCTTTGTATGTTAGCAAGGAGAGAATACAGCATATAAGAGTAAGTGAAGCAAAGAGACTCAGAAACATACCGTCAGCTGTCACTCTTAATAATTTTTTGTTTCAAAACCTGTCCGGGTGTTCCTTTTTTGTTCTTTAAGTAGACTAAACTAAAGAACAGTTAGATGTAAAAGTACCTTCCTGTCAAAATAAAGCACACTTACGCCCAGTTTAACAAGCTAAAACCATTAATTGTCTCACAAGCTAGTTATTTATCAGTACACTTGTAAGTAACAAAAGGTGATTAATGAAAAAATATATATATAACTCTTTGTTATTGTGCACTAGACAGCACCAATTACCAAGAGAAAACTGAATTTAACCAGTTAACAATCTAAGAAGCTGGACAGTGGGAAAAAGGTGAAATATTAGAGACCCATAAGAAAATTATTGATTACTTACATCTACAAAAGCTATTATTTCCATAGTACGAGGCAGGTTCCCTTGTCTGAAAGCAAATTAAAGAGACAGATCATGCAATGACATTTAAATAATAATTGAATGCGAAAACCTTGGGTCTTACTGCATTACAATGAGACTTTATATGAAGATTGATCAGCATATTTGGCAGAGTTGAGTTGGCTTTTAAGTTAACTTTTTATTGCCAAAACATGTTTGGACTTCGGATAGGCTACTTTTTTTGCATATATAAAGGGGAAGAGTTAATTATTTTGACAATAACGTAGGGGTTACTTTCAGATAAGTAAACTGTACTAAATTTGATCACCAATGTCTTTTTGTTTTTTATTTTTTTTTTTTGGGGGGTGGGGGTGGGGTGGAGGACTCAAGTGTCAACAAGTATCATTACTAAGAGATGAAAAGAGATTGTGCAAAATCTTTTCCTAGAAAATTCTACTTTCAGCAGTGTCTATGAAATCAGTATATTAAGAAACGTCAAGTGACCTGAGATCTCTGATTCAAATTCTCACAATTAAGAATACAAAAAGTAAATGGATCATGCAGAAACTCAAACAATTGAACCGAAATATGAGGCTCTTTCGCAATATAGATAGGATCTTTGATCCTGTTGAGAGTTTTCACTATAGGATATATCAAAAATGCAGTAATAAAATCAGAAAGTAAAAGAACCCATACCTGTGAGTGACTAGGATTTCTCCTCCCTTGTGTTGTTCCTAAGGAGCAGATAGATGTCTAAAGTTAATTTCAGGTAGTTTAAAAGGGACAAAAATGTATATGACGAGGTAGCTTACCAAATGCAAAGACAGGTCCTTGTTGACGATTAAAGGAAGAAAATGTCATTTCAAGACCAAGGGACAAAGCACTGGAAATAAAAAAATGAGACCAATGACTTATCATTTATCAAGAAAAACACTAGAACAATTCACTGATATCCCAAAATATATATATACATACTAATGAAAATTTGGCAGTAGTCAAAGAAGCAAAAACCTTGGGCGTAATGTCTGAAAAGAACTTTCCAAGCGTGGTTTCAGAAACCCTCTGGCTTCCGATGGATCCTGCGCCTGCATAATTGTATGTACAAGAACATGCATTACATAGCTGACACAAATTGCATGCTTTGACATCAGACAAACAATTATAGGCAAATGGAAATCATTGTAAGAAGGTATGAGCATAGCATGTTTGCCTTAGCTTAATAACAGTAGAATTTTTATTTTTATTTTTTACCTCACCGACTAACTTCAAATTTTGATCAGTGAAAAACTCATTTATGTTACGGTAATTTATCGGTAACTAACTTTTAAGCTTATCTAAACATGCTCCACGAAACCAAACATGGAACATATCATAAGTGGAAATGGCCACTAGCTCCCAGGTGAGGGAAAATGGCGATCTGGAATGGCGGAACCTGCAGAGATAAGGAGATAGGAGGATTAGCTTGATAATAGCTGAAGAATATTTTTTATATTCAAAAGGGAAGAGAATGGAACCGAGAACGGGGGTATTACTAGTATTGTCCTAAAGAAGCTAAATAAGTATCATCGAATTGAGTATGATAGTTAACTGGTATTTGCTCCTAATTGCCAATGAATGTCAAAGATAGCTATAGCCTATAGGACTAGATCTTAGAGAGAAGAATGATTAAAGCTCATCTTTTGTGTAAATAAAAGATCAAGCATGTATGTAATTCCAAGCTAACACAACCAAATAAACTACAAAATATCTACTGAAAATGCAAATACATAACAAATGACTTGGCAAGCCAAGCCAATATAATCTAATTTTTTAAATAAAACATTCCATAGAGTGTATCGAAGTGCAAATTAGAGGTGAATCTTCAACAGTAAGACAGTCAAGAGTCAACCAACACCCTCCTTGATTTGTCGAACTCATCACAGAGTTCCAAAATCTGCAGGACTTTTCTAATCTTCACAGACTACAAGTAAATTCATCTATGCAAAAAGGTGAATCGTAAACCATGTTACTCATCTCTCCAACAAGTAACAAGATAAATCAGAGACCATGTTAACTTGCTACAGAGACCTCATTCGGCTATATAGGACTGCTACTATGAATACTATTAAATTTTTAAAAAATAAAAAAGGGAGGTCCTAGGCCGAAACCTCCATTATTATTAAAAAAAAGAGCAGAGCTATAGAAATATAAAAATTAAGAAGTGCCCGTGATGGGACCAGGAGGGATCTGCTTGCTTGGTGCTAGTTCCCTTATTTGTACAAGTTCGTTGGTTGAAGTTGGCTGGACATCAACTCTCCTAAGCCCACAACTATTGCCAAAGGAATTTCCTTTGATTCTCAAATCCGGAGGCTTCACTGAGGCTAGAACACCAAAAATGAAATAAAATGATAATTAAAACGCGCACTGTAAACTTCCTCGGCATTGTATAAGATACTTTTTCGGTTTACCAGCGCTCCCAGATTCTTATGTTCCATATCATACATGCTCATAGACGAATTAGAACTATAATACAGCAGCAAGAAAATTTGGACAAGACAATAGTTTATTCCAAACTAAGTTGTTTTATCATTTTTTATTAGTTCTGGGCCCTACATTGACACAGGAGTGATTGAAGCCATTGAACAGCTTTCCTTGGCCTTAATCATATCCCTTCTTCTAAGGACTGAAGTTTGAGGGAGACAGCAAGTTATTCTATCAAAGAGCACTAACGAAATGGACTATAGAATAGAAACTGTAGTTCCAGGATAAATTTAATTCATTGTACTGAGAAGATTTAATAGGTCTGATGAATCCCAAAATAGACAGGCTTCTCACCCTATGGTGCAGTCAGCAGCCCTTGTCTTTAAACCTCTCTAGGTTGCAAAAGTCAATTGATCATTGAATCAGAGTTATTCTCACATTTTCCCCTTCATCATTTAAAATATAGCAAAGATATCTAGGAAGTTGTTTGAATTTCATTTAACAATACACCTTCTGTTTTTGTCCAATATTCACTTGGGGAGTTACAAAAATAACAAGGATAATTGTTCAGGACACAAGCATTCTCTTTGCTTATTTAAGCTTCCAAGAAGCTAATCTAACATGAAACTAGTTTGTAAATTCACAGACCAAACCCTCCATCAGGCAATTTCCTTGGATATTTTAAATATGCCAGAAAGTGACTTTCTAAGGTTTAATTATCACGTCAGCACCTTGACTTATATTAATTTATAACTGTTAGGTGCAAAGAAGATGGCTTTCTTTCTTATGAAGTGCTCCACATTCATTTCTGGGTGACTGCTTACAAGAACAAAAGCAGTGAACTCGTAACCAACGTACATCAATCAGTGTACATTAAGCTGCTGGCCTGCTGCAAATTTATCTCATAGGAACTTGAATTATTGATAAATGAAAAAGAATAAGAATCAAGAATCATTACTCACATTGTGGTGCCTTCAGTTCCTCTTTCAGAAGGTGTGATTCCCCTGGTTTCTCTTTTGGAACTTGCGTACTAATTGAACAAGATAAGTGTTTCATTTTTCTGCTCTTCGGCCTCGACTTTGCAATGGATATCTTCATGTTAACCTAAATGAGATCATGAACATAAATAGTCATTTCACAGGAAGTATTCAAGTGGGGGAAATGACGACATATGTCAAAAAAAAAAAAAATGATAAAACCTTAGAACTGCCATCCTCCATTGGCTCTTTGCCAAATTCCTCAATGCAAGCAAGAGCAGCCTCTCGGTTTGTATAGTTGACAAATGCAAAATCTTTTCTACTGGATGAAGGAAGATTTTTAGTAAGGAGAATGCTCTCAACTTCGCCAAATCTTTTGAAGTGGTCACCAACCTCTCCTTCATTCCCATGAGAAAGGTAGAAATTCAACATAAACTGATTTCACTTGGCCAATGGTAAAGTACATACTTCCATAAATTAGTAAACATGTGAAATAAAAGTTGTTTGAATCTATTGATTTTGAGGGAAAAAAGAAAGAGGGTTGTGGGAAGAAGAGGAAGTGGGATAAAAGGAAAAACAAACTTTAGAGTCAGGCAACTAAAAGAGTTATTATGATCTTATTAGAAAAGTAGCACTTAAAATTCATAATCAAGTGTTACAACAACATTAGGAACCACTACCAACCATTAGCTGGATGCCTGGACCATGAAACTTTACTGACTAAATAGTAATGCCATGTAAGAAAACTGACCTTTGAAATCTCTTCCTCATCCGGCAAGATTACTGGTTTTGCCCATGCAACTTTAAGTTTCAGCTGGTTCCCAAAAATATCATCCGTTTGGAGTTTAGTGAAAGCAACCTGAGCAGCTGTACTTGTTTGAAAGTTAACAAATGCAAATCCGCGATTGCGCTCAACATTTTTAGGATTAGACTTTACGGTAATTTTATCTATTTTCTCAACGCCAGCTTCCTTCGACAACTTGTTAACCTGTTGAAAGACGAAATTTAACTTTATCTAGTTTCCTGAAGGAGGAGCTGTACACTAACTGAAAGATAAATGCTTACATCTTCAGTCTTCCATTTTCTATCAATATTACCAAGAAATATTGTGGCATTCCCCTTGGGAATTGCTGCTTCACATTCCTTTTCACATATCTAAGATTGAATTAGAGAGTGAAAATATCATATCTCAATTCCCATAGTGAGAGATAAGTTTTTACATGTTAAAGACGTAAATGAATTACATAGAGGGAAAGCAATGTATCCCCAAAGAAAATTTTAAATAGCCTAGGCCAAATAAATGTCGCCACTTGCACGGTCCAAGTATCATACTTGACTAATAAATGGAGAGTATCTAACAATTATCCATAGACTATATATTTATCCTGTTCCTGTTTGTCAAGTTCATAAAGGCTACGCCGCCCTGTTGCCCGTGAACCCCATATTGGTTTTCTAATCTTTTGCTTGTTTCTTGTTTTTCTTTTCTTGGCCAACTTGGACCTTAGAAGATCAATACAAGCAAATCCTAGTCTGAGATTCCCTGTATTGTCTGTTCCACAATGAACAATTGGCCACGTCAATAGCCATTATTGCCATCCTCATTTCAGTAGCTGATAAAACCCATCCATTCTACATATTACCTTTTCATTTTCCAATTTCCACTAAATCAATGCTACATTGTTTGCACACCAGATAACATTATCAAGGGTGGATCAGATGTTTCAGTAACATTTGACTTTTTTATCATCTCATCAGCAACACTCAATTTTCCTTACATCCTTAGAAAGATGATGATTTTTCATTACTTGATGCACAGCACGTGATTTCTCCGGTGCCCCATTCGTTTTTACACCATTTTCTGCTTTCTCCTCCGATCCCACATTCCCCGGGCCGTCGGCTGAAACAGCCTTTTGCACTTTCTTCTTAATCACCTTCTTCACTATCTTCCTGTTTCTACTACCGGTCTCAGCTTTCCCAATTCCCAGATTCTCAGTTCCAGCATTCGGATCCACTGAAGTCTCGACCTCCACAGGTCTTACCTCAGGTGCAGTAGATAAAACGACCCCATTTTTGCATCCATCTTGGGGTTCGACAGGCGTAATAGCTTGCACATAAATGTCTCCTGCAGCCGGCCCAGCAGATTCAATACTTGCCATTTCGGGTTCAACAACTGTTTCAGGGGTAACACTGTAATTACCGTTATTTTCATATAGATCGGACATACTGATTAGGGTCCTTCCTGAGTATTCAGGAACAGCGGTTGGATGGAGGGGCTCTTGACCCCGCTTTGGGTATATGGTGAAATGGTGAAATAATGAGCTGGTCCTCCAGAAAATGTCCTGCGGAGGGTTGAATTGCGGTGACAGTTGCACGCTGGATGAATTTGATTCGGAAAATGTCTTGGATTGAATTCCCGGTAAGGGAATCCGGAGGAGCGCCTCCCCGTCGAGACGGTGGAGGCGGATTTTGGCGGCGGATTGTTTTGGCGCCATTCTGTCCGCCATGAGTTCTTGTGCTGTTGAAACCGATTATTATCTAAATACGCCACTTATGGGATCAAGGGCATTCCGAGTGGAAAAGGACCTGACCTTTTATCGGAGTGATTTGGGTTCAAATCACCACCATCCCCTCCCCCATCCCCATTTGTAATAAAAAAAAAAAAAATACGCCATTTACCTTTTTTAATCTTATCAAGCATTTTATTAGTGTATTTAGACTTAATACATTAATTTTTTTAAAATAAAAAATAATAATTAATGCATTAATTTAGGTTTTATATAATATAAGTATATATATAATATTACAAGTAGTAATTGACAAACTGCGAGAATTAACGGTGGCCCGGTGGGTGACAGCATGGACGAATATCGCCAAAAATGCAAAAGTGGTGATGGAGTTGTAAAAAAATAAAAGGCAGGGACGATCTGCAAAAAGAGTTGAAAGGTAGAGACGTTTTGCGCCAATTACCCTTTTTATAAATTATTAGGTGATCTATTTTTCATTGCAAAAATCTAATATTAATTAAGAGAACTAAGTCTCAGTATCTTTTGCATTGTAATTTTTCCGCCTTTTTATTTAATAAATCTTGCGGTAATTGTTCTTTTTTTTAACAAAAATTTTTGTAAAAAAACTTAGAGAAGATTTGAACATGTGACAATTAAGTTTTAACAACTAAACCTTAATCATTTTACCAATTTGTTTTGTTTGTTATTTTTCACTAATAAATTAAAATATCAAATTTGAAAGGTTAATTCTAAAACAAATTCTAATCTCTCTTAATTTGTTAATTCACCATCTCTGTCGTGTGTGTTTCGCAATTTTTTACTGTTAGGATTCTTTCTATTTTCAGATTAATTAAAATATAGATCCCTATCTCATCTCATTTTTTACCCCCAATTTCAATATTAATTAGATCTGAAGTCAATTCTTTCCGTAAACACCTTCATATCTGACCTTGCTTTAATTAAACTGTATGACATTTGAAAATTTAGATTTGGTGTAAAATGTTGTGCCTTAGGTTGGTAATGACTTAATAAGTTGATGTAAATTATAACACATTTTTTTATTTAAATTCTCATCACATTTCATTTTTCCAAAAACTATATTATCAATATAGTTTACAACAAATATATTGATAAAAATGTTTATAACAAATATTATCAATATTTATAATATGTTGTTCGACTCATGTTTTATCTTTCATGATCTATTATTCTAGTTGGATTCTCTTTATTTTATGGCTAACTTTAATTATGGAGATACCAAATTTAAATTTGATAATATTATATATTTATCGTTGAACTTATGTTTTCAGATGTATTGAATTGTGATAATAAATTTTTCCCATTATTTTATATTTGTACGAAGGATTATATGTAAGAATGTATTTTGTCTTTTAAACAATCTTGAACGTCATAATTACTAAGTCCATTGATCTTATTGATTTAATAAATGTATACTTGTATTTTTATATTTTCTACAGAGTGCAAATATTACAAATTTATTATTCAACTATCTAATAATATATTTTAATAAGTTTTTTACTCGTATAACACATGGGTGGTTCAACCAGTAAGAAAAATAAAATTTAACTAGGAACATTATTTAAAAAAAAAAAAAAAGATCAGTTCGATTGTGGAACCAATTGGCCTCATTTTTTAAATTTTTTGTGAGGTAATTTTCACTCTAGGTCTCCAACTTTTCAACTTTATATTAATTTTGTCCCTATTTTTTTGGGCTTAACTTTTCATTTATTATCGTATTATGTCCTCTATGTCACATTCATTTCAATTTTCACCATTAACCCCCATTAATATGACTATTATACTTTTATTTCTTTATTTTTATTGTCCCTAACTTTACAATTTTCATACAATTTTGTCTCTATCATTTTTAGGCATATAGGACCCATAACATTTCATTTATTGTCGCGTTACGTCCCTACTAACACCTTCCGTCCTCAACTTTTCCATTACTACGTATAATTCCTATTGAAATTACTACTAACACCTCTGGACCACTTTAAATTTGCCCATTTTCTTTTGTTTCCGCTAGAATATAATATTGCAATTTCAGAACTTACCATCAGAGTGATGCCATTTCCGGCAACAAAAGAGAGGGGAAAATTTCTCTTTTTTTCAAATTTTTTAAAACCCCAAAACCCGTCTTGCAATCCACAATTGGTGATCATATCATATTCAGACAAATAACAGATCAGTGGCAAATCTGTGTGATAATCATGGAGAGATAAGAAATTGAATTAGAATTAGAGTACTAGGGTTATGTTTGATTTTTTATAAAGTAAAAATCAATTTTTTTTAAATCTACCCAATCCGTATTCGCCATGTGATATATAGTAGTTCATGAAATCCAATCCAATTCGTCATACCGATACTTAGTTTGACAATTTTCTTCGACGCGAATTTGATGTCTATTGACACCATTATAGATCGAGTTTTTTGGTTGTCATTATTTCCTACTGTTGTCATTGAGTTGTGTTGAAGTGAATTAGAGTGTGTGACTTCTTATTCATATTGTTTTTTTATTTAAATAACTAATGGAATAATGATAATTTTAATAAATATTAATAGGCAAAATTAAAATGTCAGGTACAAAAAGTGCAAATAGGGATATAACACGACAAAAAATGAAATGTTGGATGTCCTATGCACCCAAAAAGTATGAGGACAAAATTGGATAAAAATTTAAAAGGTTGTGGATCTATAGTGAGAATAAAGAATTAATGGTATAATAGTTATTTTGATAGTAGTTAATGGTGAAATTTAAAAGGATGAGATCGGAAGCAACGTTGGAGACACAATACAATAATAAATGAGAGGTTGAAGACCTAGTAAGCAAAAAAAAAAAGAATGGTGACAAAATTTGTACAAAGTTGAAAGGTTGGGGACCTAGAGTGCAAATTACCTTTTTTTTGGAAAAATGAAACAAACCACGTGACATGATGGAGTAAGCTAAAGAAATGGTAATCGGGTTCTCAAAAATATTCCATCATATAAGCGTCTTGTGACCTAAATCCCACTAAACGTCTAGTAGGAGATATTTTTAAAAGAAGATGTGGTTTTTTTTCCTCTTATTTGATCACATCATTTAGTATCATTTTTTTTGGCTGAAAGTAGTCACACCACTCAATTGATTCAATCGTTTTCAAGATCACAACTTTAAGAAAAATATATTGATTTAATTAATCTACGATCTATAATAACAAATTATACTCTCTCTGTCCCAATTATATAGTCAATATTGCTACTTCATATGGATTAAGAATTGTATTAGAAATTTATATTTTCAATCTATGTTGCTAATTTACCTTTATTTAATGAGTAGAATTTAAAATTAATAGTTTTAACTAAGTATTAAATGATAGTAAATTAGTAAAATAATGCAATTTTTTGAATTTTTAATAAATAAAGAGGGCTACATAATTGGACACTTCAAAAAGTCAACATGGATTATATAATTGGGACGGAGGGAGTATATATTTATCTAAACTACAATATATAATAAATTAAGTCGATTATATTTGATGAAAAATTATTTTTCTTCAAGGTACATGAATTACTTGTAGTGCTCTTTTAAAAGTACGCTCCTCGTTTCAATTTCTTAATTAGGATCAATATAAATATGATCGATAGATGGAAATCACACAATGACAATTGTAAAAGGTAGTTGAACTTCGACTTTTGCTTATGCAGAGGTGCGAGGCAAGTTGTACATATAGCCGTTTCGTGCTGTAAACAGTAATTGTCAAGATCTTTTGTCATATTTTTCAAAATGAACATGTCACGCCCCTCAATTTTAATAATAGTAGAAGCATTTAAATAGATGTCTCGATTTAAAAATCGAGAGCGAGACTTTGCAAATACGATTCAAAAGTAGAGACGCTTTCGCTGGGTACTCTGATAATTAAATATATTGCGGGCTATCCACAACGAAACGTCGGCCACACACCGAAACCTCGATCAAATACATGTATCTTCTCCATCATGGGACAATCCGACAACATAGCTTTAATTTAATACCTACAAGATTGTAGAAAAAGAGTGAGTACAGAGTACTCAGTGAATAATATTATGCATTAGCGCACGTAAAACAATGCAAGGAAGATCAACATATGACAAAAGTAAAAATCTCGAGCACGTCACTAGTTTCGCATCTACCCAGAAGCCATACTATACAAATGTACATGACACGTCCCGAAGTGTTACCTGCTTGCTTGTGCTGCGTCACTCGGCTCATTTATCGATCCTCAAGTACACAAGTTTGAGACTATATATTTAAATTAATTTTTATCACTTTCACTTTCAATCGATTCAAGTGCTATTACATTTTAGTATTAAATTTCATAATTAGACTTGTAAGTGAGTAGCAACACTCATAATACTACACTAAAATATTAATAATAGCGTGTAATAGTATCGATACACTGAAGAAGAGAACACTCATTTAGCTGAATATATTTATACTCTTCCGATCAATACTTGCCATTTTAGTATTGATAATACGCCGTGCCTTATTTTTATTCTTTCAACTTTGGATTACAAGTATTCATAGTAATATTTCATATTATCGATAGTATTATAACAGTTGTCAATTACAAATTTATCTATATATAAAACTATAACTTAGGTACTGTATTTCACTGAGGGACAAGGAATACATCAAAATACAAGCTAGGAGCACATGATTGCAAATTGAAGAAGTCTGATCATATCGTGATGCAGTCCCATAACGCACAGTCTGTTCGGTCACATACACATGTTCCTCCTCTTCCCATGAGCTTGAATTCAAGTATCATAGATTCTTTTATAGCGTCTACATTTTGAAAACATGAGAAAAACATGAATTCATAGAATTTAGTGAGTAACTTCTACACATGCAATTCTTTTAATTTGAAAACATGTCATGAGGGGACCCAATTACACTACTTCGGATCTTACCCGATCGCTCCATAAACTTGAACTTGTCATGTGTTCGGATGGTACCAATCATAACATAACTTAACATCAAGACTTGGTCATTGGCTACCTTGTTGTAACGTCCCAAGTACATAAACATGATTTGGTCATTGGCTACTTTGTTGTAACCTCCCAAATACATAAACATGATTTCGAATATAGCCACAAACATCATGTCAATATGGGTAAAATCTTCCATGAGGTAATTACATTTGAAAACTTACTTAAATTCTTAGTATCATGCAAGACATATAATCACTTGATAGTAATATAACTTTCTTGCAATATGCTTGGAACATAATGATTATGCAAATAATACAATAACCTTGCAACACTTATACAATTCTTGCAACTTCATGCTACGAACATTTCACATAGTAATTGCACATAATACATATTAAATATTATACACATAGATAAAAACATAATAGGGTGTAGAAATCACTCACAATTTATCCTACTTAAACAATAGGCCTTGGAGCTAGAAAATCCACTTTTGTTCTGCCCCAGAGTATCGATAGTGTCATTCAAGATATTGATAGTTTATATTGTACGAACTCAAAAGTCCCAAATGCCGAGTTATAAGACCTCCAAACTTTAAGATTAACATGTATCATTCTCTAAGCTTGGGGCCATGTTATAACATGATAATGAGGAGATCGGAAGAGCACACGTCGTTTAATAAGTAAAAGGCTTATTTAGAAGTTGTAGATAGAAAAAGGACCAAAGTATGTATATTTGATAACCATAATAATGGAGGTATGAAAGATGAGGACCAAAATGTTACTCATCAAAGAGTGCTATTGGCCCTAAAATGGAAATGATAATAAGCATCTCTCTATTTATACAATTACATGCCTTATGCATAGTTTCCAAGTGGCAAACATGCATAGGATCTGCCACCTTTTAACTTGTGGCACTAGCTACGTGTTTAACACATGAATAAATTGCTGTTGCATCATAAGTGGCAGTCATATATTGATCATTATTATTATTTTTTTTTGCTAACATACTCAAAGTATCGATAGTACATAGTTTTATTATTGATAATCTGTAGATTTGAATTACTAAGCAATATTTGCATGTTTAATTTAAATATGTTTTCGACTACGATTTTTGATGGGTTGTCACAGTGCGATGGCTAAGACTACACAGATCTTAAGGCTATAGTACTACAAAGTAATACAAATACAATTCAAACACGAGTAGATAACGCTACTAGCGAGGCCCAAGAGCAATAACAATTGTTATCCAATAACAAGTGTGCACACTTAGATATCAAATGTCAAAGAAATACAATATAAGCATATGAAGCAATTACGTATTATCGAATATCAAAGAGAATTAAGGTGTCACGCCCCCGTTAACTTTACAATATTTCCGATTATCTTAGGGAAATTTACAAATTCTGTTGCGGAAGCTTTTATTCAAATAACGGGGACGGGACGTGCAAAACAATCAAATTTATCTTATCTTACTGAGTTTAATAGATAAAGATAATTTCATAAGTTAACAAATCGTCAATCTTTTAAAGAAACATTAAAGCTAGGTTTTTCAAGAAATATGAAAACACAAGAAATTATATTAATAAACATATTTCATTGATTTCCAAGGTGTGCCCAAATCATTAAAAAACTTTTACAGTGAGAAGTAGAGCTCAAATCAATATAAAGATTATAACTCAC
>CAVNYN010272114.1:0-12256 GCA_963692815.1 Nyctanthes arbor-tristis | reverse complement strand
TGTATGACTGGTGGGAGCATTTTTAGGTTGAGAATTACTTTGATTATTGTTTCTTTGTTTTTTTATTTTGGGGAATTGAGTAGTTGGCAGATTCAGTTATTTGCGTTGGCAAAATTAACCGCAGTCTTTGCCACATAAGCATTTCATCTGCCACATCAGTAATTCCGTTTAAAGGATCTAACGGACTACTAGTGAATGGGTAATGAAAGACGTTTTTTGAAGTTCAGTGTGTAATTGGCTACATTTTAAAGTTTAATGAGTATTTAAAGACGTGATACAAAGTTCAATTAGTATTGAGACATTTAACTCATTGATCAGCTGTGATTAGTTGTTTTCTTTTCAGACAAGGGATGAGGACAATTAGGGTAGAGGTAGGGTGGTCCCTGCTACTTGAAATGAAATGTGTATCTAATCACTGAGGTAAAATGATAATTCATTATTAAAAAATAACCACATTACTTACAATGAAATTAATCATTCGCCATACATCTATCTAGTTGAGCAACGATATATTTTATGGTGTACATTGTATATTAGATTTTAGTGGATTATGTGGTAAGTCCTTATTGGACACATTGGGAATGACTGGCTCAAAGTGTTCAATAGGAGCTTGCCACATAGACACCATATAAGAACTAGTTGTGCAACATGTTTTATTATCCTTTTTTCACCAGATGGATGATGGTTGGAATGTTTTATTATCGTATTCTGATATTAAAGATATAACGCATGAATATATGAAAGACTGGTGACAAAGTAGTGGAAAAATATGGGGATAAAACTGTGTCAAAATTGAAAATTTTAGGACGTAAAATGAAGTTGTTCAAATTTTTTATTTCTATTTTGTCCTTTACATCACATTTATGATTTATCTGGAAAATTGATGTAAAGAACAAAATGCGTAAATATAAGAAAGATTGGGGACAAAGCAAGGGACACTGTGTTTCTGTACCTCTGTGACTTCTTTTAGTAATAAATATACAGGAAGAGTCGAGGAAATAGTAATTTCATTTAAAAATTTTGAGGAAAAAATGGAGAATTTATTTTGGAGGTGGATTCACGATCAGGGCACAATTTTTTCAGTATCAGGAAGCCATCTTCTTCCTGCGATGCAACTTCACAAGCGCTTCTTTCTAACATCGTTAAGAGAATTGGGCTCCCTCAATTTTAATCTAACAGCACCTGAGAGGTACCACTATGTACCATATGATGATGTGGACCCCAACAAGGCACACCACATTGTCAATTAATCCACCTCACTTTATGAATTAAAAAAAAAAATTGTGAATTCAGTAATCTTTCACCCACGTTCATTCATTTCCCTGTCGGAGCAGCACGCCAAGAATCACCAAACCTCTTGCCTCCACCATCTCTGGCGTGTTCTCCGGTGAAGCCAAAACATGACAGCACAAGAACATTTAAAAAAAAAAAAATTGAATTCAGTATTTTTTTTTTAATCATCATTCACCCACGCTCAATCATTTGAATTTCCCGGTCCGAGCAGCACGCCAGGAATCACCAAATCTCTTGTCTCCACATCTCCGGCGTGTCTTCCGGTAAAGGCAAAACACAACCGCACAACAAAATTAGAAAAACAAAAAAGATCAAGAAAATGACCCGTTCTTCTCATTTTTTGATCTGAAATTTGCCCATTGCAGATCTGAAATTTTCCAAGAGCTAAAATTCGCCAGGTTTTTCCTTTTCAAAATTACAGCCAAGTTTTTGAGGGGTTTTTGATTTTCAGATTTCAGATTTTGTTTTGCTAAAAGTTTTGATTTCAGATTTTTTGATTTGAGGGGAGATCTAAGCCTTGGATCTTACGGCTGTTCGCGTTAGCGCGCCTAAGTCGTCACCGCCATGGGAATTCCAGGTCACCGGTGTGAAAATTTCAGGCACGAAAATTTTAGGCGTGAGTAGTGGTGGACGTCGGACGGGTCGGGTCGGGTTTGGTCTCAACCCGAACCCGACCCGACACTGAGTCGGGTTGGCGATTTTGGAACCGAGCCGACTTGGGTCTCGGGTTGGGCCGGCCCAATACCGGCCCAACTTGAATTTCAGCCCAAAATTTCATCAATTTATTTTTTTCACATATTTCAATGTGATTCAAGCCCCAAAAAATTAAAAATCGAGTTTTGTTATTTTTTTGGACACGTTTCAATGTGATTCAAGTTTAATAAAACTAAACAAAGAACTTCAGTTGAGAGAGAGTTTTTGAGTGTTTTGAGCGAAATTGTAAAAGGAAAAACAAACTAATAATAAAGAATGAAAACGTTGCGACCTTAAAACGAAAAAAAATTTGGTAAAAATATATATATATATATATATAACCGGGTTGACCGAGTCGGGTTAAGCGGGTTGACCCGGGTTGGACCAAGTCAACCCGAAACCCGACTCAACCTGGTCGGGTCCCCTCTACCCCCAACCCGCGGTTGACCCGATTGCTACAATAACCCGACCCGATCTGACCCGTTTTGAGCCGGTGAGGTCGAGTTCGTCGGATTATCGGATCAGATGCTCAGTCATAGGCGTGATGTCTGAGGAGGGGCTGGAGGTTTGGGTTTGGAAGGTTTTCGTGAATTTTGCCATGAAAGATTCCAAGGTTTTGGATATTTTTTTTTAGGGCCCCATGAACCCCACGTGGCTCTCAAACTCCCCATATGGTGCCAATGTTGCACCATACATATGGGACCAGAACCGGACTGGGGGTTCCCTAGTAGTTTTCACTTTTTGATACTCATAGCGAGGGTTGTTTTAACACTCACACACAGTGGGTGTCAGCATTGGCGGAGGTATAGTGGTGCATGCGTATGGAAGCGGATACACTAATTTTTAGCGAAATTTTTTTAAATGTGTTAGTATTTTCTCACACGTCAAAATTTATTTATTCTTTAACAAAATTGAAATTATATTTCTATAGGAAGTTATTGAATATTGGTGTCAAATCGAAGCTCTTAACGAGAGCTTTAATTTGAGATAATACGCAAAATCTAATTATGTCCACAAAATGTTTTCACTAAAGATAATAATATTACTTTAATTTTTAAAATTTTCACCAATACCCTAATTTTTCAAACTTTTTTCAACTAAATCTCAAATAATATCTATGATCTAATTTAATTCAATATAATCCTTGTTGTGCAAATCGGACCTGAAACCCCAATAAACCCAAACCCTAGATTAACAAACTAATCGCGGTTTGTGAAAGCATTAACAAAAGTAATAAAAAAACACCAAAAATATTTGTCCCACTAAGGGACCCGAGGTCCACCGGAAAACGGGCTAAGTCCCAGTTGAGGCTCTATAACACAGTGGATACAGCCTCTGCACTATAACACCAAGAAACAGAGTAAACGAGGCAACTCTGAGTGTGAGAATCTCACAAAGAGAAGACCAACCACACACTACAAGGTATCCTCACTACAAAATTCAGTCGAAAGTTCACACAGAAGTAAACCATAGGGAGTGTTCTTTTAGAGAAAGAACTCGGACTCACAGAGAGAACACACAATAGGAAATCCTAACTATGACTACGTAAATCTCACTCTGACCAAATTCAGAGACAAAACACAAATATATTGTTGCGCCCCCACTTTTATTACTATATTATCTCGTATTATTAGTGTTTAACAGTAGCGGAAGCATTTGAGAAATTAATCTCGATTCAAAATTGAGGGCAAGACTTTTCGAATACAAGTCAAAATACTAATTTTTTTGAAGTACAATTACAATCCGCATTATAACATTACAAATGCATATAGATATATATCCTTCTAAAACACAGCGCACAGAAATTAATAATACAAACCCCTGTATAGGGATTACAAGAAATCAAATTTTTATACATGAGACTAGAAATTACATATAAAATGTAGACAAACCCCATGGGGGAATCGAATCCAAGACCTCTATAAATTTTAAATTAGTTTTAAAAAAGAGGGTGTCGAGACGCTTTCGCTGCGCCACTGAATATTTAAAAGTATAATAGCTTATAGAATAAATAATCTCTATATCTTTATAAATTCATACTATACATAACAACATGTTATTATAATAAGTAGTGCGGGTTACCCACAGCGAAACCTCAGCCACACACCGAAATCTCAATCAGATCGGAAGAGCTTCTCCATCCTTGGAATGATCTGGCCACACAACTATTAATTCAACACCTACAAGATTGTTAAAAGAAAAGAGAAAGATGGGTGAATATAAAGTACCCAGTGAATAACAATATGTATTGGCTCATGCAAAATAATGTAAGAGATATTGTCACACCCCCGTTATTTTTTCCCATAATGAATTGTTAAGTGGTTTCTTACTACGATGGCGGAAGCCTTTAACTTGTTAAAGAAACTAATTAAAATACTACAAGGAACGAGACATACGATTTCAATAAGTGCTTAAATATCGTGACACTCATTTGTGATATAACTTTTAAGTTTCTCTACTTTACTTAGAATTATATTAAAAGAATGGCTTACTAAATTCTCTTGTTTGGTGAGAACTACTTAAATTAAATTGATTGTATGACTCATGAGTGGTTTTGCTTGGCTAAAGTAAAATAAAAGTAAAACCAAAGTAAGATTTACTAAAGTAAATAGAAGAGTAAACATACACAATCAATTATTTAGAAACCATTTTATTGATTAACTAGTCGGATCAAGGATTGAGGAGCCTCTACATGGAAAATGAGGCCTCCAATCTAAGCAAAAGTTACATATCCTTACATATGTTTTTTTTATCATATTTACTTTCTTACTAGGTTAGTAATACATTAGAATTAGATAAAAAAAAACATGGGTTTATCTTTCCAAATCTTGTCATGATATAGGTGGGTGAGGGTGTAGGCACAAAAGATGTCAAATTCATACGTAGTCCCCAAATACATAAAAAAAATTGACTCATCTTCATAATAGGCCTACAAATCTGTCTCTATCACATGCATAATCTTGCTTACATCTTGAGATAATTTCCACTCCTCGGCTTGCTTTTCATGAACTCTTCAATTGATCATCTACAAAAGAGGTAAAAGACACTAAATGAGTACAAAGTACCATATGAGTAACACAATGATTAGGTTGCCATAAGGCCAAAAAGAAGAGATCGGAAGAGCAATTTTATGAAACATAAATATATATAAACTTCTTTTGAATACAATATAGGGCCCAAACACTAGAATCATCTACTACCTATAGCATGCATTAATGCATTTCGAATGCCAAGTTTGGCCATAGCAATACAATGGTAGGTGGATCCACAATTAACCCAGGTTGATCGTTACCGAAGTTTCAATTAAATAACATTATCAATTCAAATTAAATACCACACTAGTCTTCCCTATCCCGGGATCATTGGATATGTCATGGTGTGAGAACAATTCAAGACCATTCCATACAAAACGAGTAGGGCAATGCTCTTCCGATCTTACATATGCAAGAAAACAAATCCATTTATTACCAAGAAATGACACAAAACAATTGCTTATCCTTTTTAAAACATATGCATGCCCATGGAACCCAAGGATTGGTAACTCACCTTGCCTTTACTCTTTTAAAGATTGCTAAATATTTGATGATGTAAAGTACCTTTAAATCCTTGTATATTCCTCAAGTAAAGTGACTCTTCAAGTAGGGATTTTAGATATATGAAGAAAGCTTTGTTTAGAAGACAAATGATGTGTTTTAGAAGTCTTTTTACGACGCTCTTCCGATCCTACCTTAATTTATGGACGAATTTCCCAATTATTTTCTAAAACTCTTTGGATTCCACCAATGAAAGAGCCTCCAATTGTCCCTGGATCATTTATACATAACCAATAGAAATAAGTCCAATTGAAAGCCCATGAGAATTCTTGCCAATAAAAATGCCAAGTGTTCTTTCATTTTTATTCATGTAAGCATTTCTAATGGTCCAAGTGTTCTCTAGATTTTTCTACTTATCACTTAATAAATCCATTTACTTAAGGTACTCTATAATTAAGTCCTTGTATTCTTGATTATACCAATTAAGTACTACATTATAGCTTTAAGTATTCTTTTACACTCAATTTGCTAACCGATTGAACAAAATTATTCTTTTGGCCACCCGTTCAAACAATCACCTTGTCCTTATCAAAGCAAATTAAAATATCCTCATATTCTTAGAGAACCCATGACTACTATCCGATGACAAATTTAGTAACTGATTATTTATGGTCGAGTATTATTTAAGAAGTAATTTGATTATTACCCCGAAAATGCTATTATGAAATTTTGAAAGTTTTCAGAGTGTTACAGAAACCGCTTTTATGCACAAAGAAAATCATTTATATGTAAAGTCAGGTCATCACTAATTTAGCATTTACCCTTAAACGTGCATGATACAACGATTCAAAATGACCATAAATACATAGAATGATCATAACATCACAAAGATTACAACATAGTATGACAAAACGGGTAGATAGCACCACTAGTGAAGCAAAAACAAGAAACAATCATTTTTTCAAAATAATTATGCACAATCAAGTATAGAATGCCAAAAAAATTTAAGAAAAGAGTGAATTTTGAAAAGATATAGTCAAAACACGTGTTACTCACAATCCATAGTTTGATTCTCCAGTGGTCCGAGATTTCTTTAGGTTGAAGAAGGCTTCCGAACCCTTAAAAAGTTGCTTTTAGTTTTGATGAAATATGTGAAATGAGAAAAAGATGTTTATAAACATATATAGATGTGGAGAGAAAGAGAGAGAGTTTTGAGATAGGATGATTGAAGTTTTATGGATAGATTGAGGAAATCTTAACATTCATCCCCTATTTATAGTTGTTGATTATGCCTAGAATTATCTGAATTTAGTTGTTTTTAATTAGTCTTTGAGTTCCACCGATCATAATAAGAGCAAGTGGCATGTAAATGACATATTTGGCACCATATGTTTAAAGAGATGAAGTGCCCAAACATTGTCCATTTATTTATTGATCAAGAAATCCTTATATTTTGTGTTGTCTTATAAGTAAGTTATTGTTCTTTGATTCATGTTACTCAGGGTTGTTTTATTATCCAAGTTGCTAAAATAAGTCTAAATCTTAAAATTTTAGCTTAACCCAATAACTAATTTATTCATAAAATTTATTTAATTATCATTGATGAAGTTTAACATACTCGAAACTTATTGCTCTAGAATTAAAAATTTTGGGATGTTATATATATAGTATAGGATAAACGGCTAATATTAAACACAAAAGATCAATCACTAGAAATAATAGGACCTAATGGGCTGGACTCTAAATGGGCTGACAATAGGGCCTAACTGTTTGGATCATAACCCAATAGTCCTTATTGATTGATTTCTACCTGTTGCTCTTCATTAAATTTCCAAGTCGATTTTCCTTGTTTTCCTATTTTTACCTAAGAATGTTTACATATTCACTTATCCATTCTTATATTCATTTTGTTTAAATAGAGAATTCTAAAGGCACTATTTGAAGTTTTTCATTTTACTTTTGTCAATTCACAAAATTATTTATTTTTTTAATATCCTTTTCATAATTTAGAATATGATGATATAAATTATCTTTTCATCATTTAGAATATGATGACATTTATATCTTTTTTGAAATTTAGAATATAATGATTTAGATATATTCCTTTTGGATAATTAACATTTATCTTTTCATATGGTTTAAAAAGGTAAATTTCTATTTAAGTCAAAATGGCATAGCTAAAATATGTGTTGTGCATACCCGTGGTTGAATGTCTAGCTCCGCCACTGGGTGTCAGGAAATTTTCGTCAACTTCCCATTTTCCAAATCGGCTCCGCCACCTTTGCACCAGTAGGTTTTTTTTTTTTTTTTTATGACGGGGTTGCACCAATTTAGTTAACTAGAAGAGATTGGCTAATGTATTCATTTGATTTTTATTGAAGGGTTTAGGATCCATGAAGGACGGGGCGATCAGGAATGTGATATTTGCAAATGACATGGTGGAGCTATCGTTGGAAAATAAATATGATCTCGTGCGAACCATTTACCTAGCGAGGCCACTCAAGGCCACTGGACTTTTCGGATGCCATGCCCCAAATGGACAAGTTTTGTACAAAGGGATTTGATAATATATAGCTCGACACTTTTAACATGCATATATGCACCCATATGAGAAGGGGATGTGTCATAACGGTACCTCTTAAAAATACTAGAGAATTTTCAAAGCTCTTAAAGTGTATAACTGAATTTGCTGATCGTTAAATTAAATACTCTTATACGTTTTTCTATAGTTGCGTGGATGCTAGCCTAGTGATTGATCGATCGATCGAGGAACTAAATACGTTTTCTCACGGTAGTTGATCGTGGGAAATAATAATGTTAAGATGGGAATTATGAGTTTAGTAACTGCTCAAGTTATTATTGTATTTTTATTTCAAAAAATGTTTTTTTGGCATTGAGCTCCGGTTGAAGATTATGTACATATATGCTTTTGTCACTCGTAAACAATGACAATTAATGAAGCCAAAATTAGAGGGTGGTAACAGCATTCACATTGGTCGTGTTAAAATTAACTATTTATATAAATAAAAAATAGAGTTTTTAGTGATTACTAAAGAACACTAAACAAGTTAAATTTAACTACCAATTTATGTCACATTTGTGTGTTCAATTTAACCATTAATCCAATTGTCAAAGGATGGGTCAATTCCAATTTAAGTAAAATAAAAAAAAAAGACAGGTTCAGCCAATTCCAATATAATTAAAATAAAAAAAATATTTTCACATAAGATATTAAGTTTATTGTTAACTTGAACAACAAAACTAGTAATTTGTTAAAATAATTCTTTTAACAACTACTTTAACACCACCAATGTAAGTTGTTTTTTGAGTTGTTAACTAACAACCCCACTAATAACCTACTTTAACACTACCAATTTGAATGCTCTAATACTTGCATGATGACTAGGACGAAACTAAAAAATAATAATGTTTGTGTCAGTTGTATTCTTAAAGCCAACTATGACTCATTCATGGTGTCCAAATATAGAGAGGCGACTGTCCACTTTTTTCAATATATTTTTATGAGTCTCTTTTCAAAATCTCTCACCACGCTTGGTATGTGTGGATATACACCACGTGTTAAAATACGCAAGGCTTGTATAAAATACACATGACGTGTATCTACACACGCAACGCAGGTTGAGAAAATTTTCTATATTTCTAATAATAATACGCGAAAACCAAACGACCGGAAACATGATTAATTAAATAAATAATAACATGATTAATTAAATAAATAAACTATCCTTCATCAAATATATACTTGACCTTTACGTTTTGTTTAATTGTTAACGCACAAAACTCCGTACGGGTCCATTCCCACCAACAAATTTAACTTTGGAAAAGTTTAAAAACTATTTTTTGTTCTAGTGTTTGTTTGATTTGATTATACATAATGTCACATTTCACTAATTTGATTATTAAGCTAACAACTACTCATTATACACATTTCAAATAATGAGAATGAATCGGTACAGTGACATATTATATTAACCTAAAAACACCACACATGCCAACTTAACAGAATTGTGAACGTCAACTATTTACCAACAGGTCCTTCATCCCTATATTGTCCCAAGAGGTTGGGACGAGTATGTCCAAAATAAAAGTTTGGAACCTAATTATACTTTCTGAAAAATAAAGAACCTCACTTGCAAATACCTTATAACTAGTGGCATCCAATATATTGGCTGATCCGTGTATTCTCTCTCTCTCTCTCTCTAGAATCCCCTCCCAACTGCATTGCCTTCACGTATCCCTTGTCCCTTTGTCTCTCACAACCTTAAATAATCATACATTTTCATCATTTTCCATCAAATAATATTGCCATAAATTACTCTTCTCCATCCGTTACGTATCCATCTTCATTTTCCTCCACCACGGGCCCTTTCTCCTCTCCTACATATTCACAAGCTTCTCCTCCAAACATTTTGCCGTCTCCCCGCCCCGGCCAACATGGCTCAATATTCCCTTTGTGCCTTGTAATCGACGATGATTCTCTAGCACATGATCGATCGGAATTGAACTTCGTTGAAAAGAAATCAATTCGTTGGCACAAGGAATCATTTGCTAACGACCACTTCTGAATCCCACGTACGAAACATTTCTCCCTTACTAGTTCTGTTTAGAGTGGTTGTGACATAAAAGTCATTCATGACGAGACAAATTGTGCTCCGACCAGGGACGTCACCTGCGGATAGGAGACAACTACTCTTTGAGAATCAAGATTATTCCACCATAGGTGGCCGCCGGCGGAAAGCCCCGCTGGTGGCGGAGGTCGCGGGGACGACGGCGGCGGAATGTGCGGTGGTCTGCTGTTGCTGCCCATGTGGGCTGGTGAACCTGCTGGTGCTGGCGGTGTACAAGCTTCCGGCAGGGCTCTGCCGGAAGGCTTTACGGCAAAAGCGACACCGGCGGATGATCAAGAAGGGGCGGTTTCCGCCGCGAAAGTGCGGTTGCGAGGATCAGGAATTCAAGATTCTGCAGATATCGGGGCCTTTTGCGATGGTGAATGCGGCAGAATCCGACCAGGATGTTATTGACTTGGAGAAGGAAATGTGGGAGAAATTTTATGGTACTGGGTTTTGGAGGAGTTCTTCTCAAAGAAGTGAGACGTAGAAGTAGAACTTGTAATTAAAAAGGAAAAAAAGAAACATTATTGATCTCATCAAAAAATTCAAAAATATCATTTCCAAATTTCAATTATATCTCTTCTTTTTATTTTTCTTTTTATTTTTTATGATGTTCTTGCCTTGTTTGACATTGTTAATTATGGTGTTGCTACGTTCCCCAGGAGACAAATGGCATAGCCCATAGCCCATCGTCTAGTACTCTGCATTTGCTACTTTGAATGGTGATATTCTGATCCTTTTTTACATATACGTAAATGTTCTCGTTTAACTTGCAGAATCAATCTAACTATTCAAGATCGTAAAGTAAATATATATAATATAATAATGACTAAGTTAGAAAAGATGTTGTAACATTACATTTTCAAATAATCTAGTTATTAACATTAGGGTTTTGATAATGTGGCGATAGCTCAATAAATTTTATTTATGTATTTTTCCTGATCCCTAAGGACTTGAATTATTTGAAAGTAAATGTTGGAGGGATATTAATTTTGGAATATTCTTGAATGATCTTTGATATATGATTTTTATGATATTTGATTTTGGGATGTGGATGTGATTTGGATGGTATGGTATGGTGTTATATATCTTGTCCCTTGACATTATAGTTTTTCTATTTTGATATTATTATAAGTAATAATACGTCATTTTCAGAGTGACATGTTATTGTTTTTAATATAATTTGTAGATATGATATAAAATTTGGGGCTAATACGTATTTGCTTGGCTTGTTAACTAAATTATTGTGACTATCATCATTGCTATTATGACGAACATTACGTGACTTAATTCAACTTATTATTATTTTATACCTTTAAAATATAGACCTTGTGCCTCCACAATACAAAAAAAATCCACGTCGACAAGAGATAATGACCGCTAATCAAAATATTTATATAGTCCATTTTTCATGATTAACACTTAACCTACTTGTTGATATATATCTTTTATAAACATCTTAAACATTTCTTAATCTTGTAATCGTGATTTTTTTTTAATGGACTTGTGATAAATTACTTTGTAATTGTTAGGATTGTCAAACTGAATTAACTGATTGCCCGCAAGTTCTGTTTAATCATTTTAAAAGTAAAAAATTTCAAAAATTGTGATTATTTTGTGTTATTCCGTTTTCCGTATTCATAAATACGAAAAATAGAACTCATATGTATATGTACTAGCAAAATCATATTAATATTATATATTCAATTTTCTTTTTTTTTTTTTTCTAAAATTTTTATCACCGCATAAAAATGGTGCAATGGTAGAGAATAGCCTTTGTTGAGCTGAAGTCAAAACGAAATAATCAATAGAAGTTCAACTTTGTGGCGCAATAATAAATATATAAGTACTATTAATGAGTTGGCTAATTATCACAATTAAATATTTTATTTTTCCTTTTTGTTTTAAAAATTTATAGATTTTACAATAAATGTCAATTTGACGTCGACATAATGTTATTTTATTATTCATAAATATATATATGATATAAAATTAGTTTATTATGATGATTGTGGTTGCTTTACTTTTTTAAACTTAAACTATATATGATGGATTATTATTAGTTTTAGGTAAGTGTCGTTGTTATTATCATTAAACACTACTTTA
>CAVNYN010272113.1:0-23857 GCA_963692815.1 Nyctanthes arbor-tristis | reverse complement strand
TGTAAATTCTTCATCTAAAAAGAGGCAAAAATGCAAACAATTTCTTGTAATAGAAAGGTCAAATTTAATGCACCTGATTTGTGAACACGTTCAGAACCAGCAAGATCTACAACAAGCAGTTTGCCTTTCCGTAAGATGGGGGGCTTAAAATTGGTAACAGAATGAGAGCGATTTTCACTTTCAGTAGAAAAATCGTCTTCTTTTCCCATGACAGACCTCTTCACATGTACCTGTATTAAACCATGTGACTTGTTTAGCCAGACAAGCAATGAAATAGTTCCTCATAAACAGCATAAAGAGATGCAGAATATACATGTCACGAAGAAAAGAAACGGAAGCTCATCTATTTACCATGAGAATGGCATGACTACGGGATGACTCTGTATTCAGCTTAGTATTAGCAGCAATCCTATGATTTTCCCCCAACCGTAAGAGCTCAATGAAACTTTGCTGATCTCGGATATCCATAACAGTTGCCCCTGGTAACGAAACATCACCAGTTCTTTGGTCTTCGACAATGGGAATATTATCATTAGCTGGATTTAGTAGATCTTGGATAGTTTCCATATATAGCTGCACATTGAACCGTAATTTTTGATAAACAATACAATACCGTACTTTACCATAGATGAAGATCAAGTAAATTAAAGAAGACAAATTGCAAAAATGAGGCCATAACTTTATCCTAAGAGGGAATTACATAAGAACCTGTAAGTATGAGACTGAAACAGAATCCGTCTCTGGGGAGACATTCACAAGTATATCCTCCATTGAGCGAACCATTATACCACGAGCAGAGGTATCTTCATCACCAAGTCGTCCAAGAGTATAAGTCTTCCCAGTGCCAGTTTGACCATAAGCCATCACAGTCCCATTGTAACCATCTAAAACACTCTGGAAAAGGGCACAATGGACAACAAGAGACTGCTTTATAATAGAAAGAATATGAATTATATGTAATTGCAACCAAAACCAAGTATAAACTCAAATCTTTCTCCAAATCCTTAACCTAAAGGTCCAAGCGCATCATGAGACATTACACAACTAACTGCATTCTATATGTATATATTATATTTGCTGCTTTAGAGGCTTGTATCCTTCAACAGCACAATTGTATCCTAATTTTGACAAATAACATCGTCTTAATATTCATTATCACTACCTGTTTATATTACGTGTGGAACATTAAAAGAAATTATCTCCAGACTCTAAGCATGACCATGAAGAGAAAAGTTGAAAAATTTTGGCTAAAATTATTCTTGCAGGATCACAGCCACCTTTCAAAAAATAAGAAATATATTGTTTATCTGGAAACTCTAAAACTTCATTCCTTTGTGTTGAAACCCACAATAATAACTGATAAGGCTGACCAAAATAAACTTTGGTTGGCATTTTCTCCAACTATTCTGCAGTATACTAAAATATACTTCAAATGGAACTTTCCCCAGTTATACCCCTAAATACTATGTCCAAAATACACTGAGATCAGCAATCAAATTTCAGCCACATAACATCAAAATTTGAAGATCGTAAGCCCTCACTAGAGACTTGAAAAACTAAGAGGGCTCAAAAACATACCTCGACAACAGGTTTGGCAACAACCTCATAGACACGCTTCTGGGATGAAAATTCAGTAAGAACCTCGTCAAACTCATAAGTATCTGAGTCCCAATTGTTTTTCCGAAGTTTCAACCTTTTAAGCTGTGAGGCAAAAATGTTAACAACTGTCTTATCACAGTGTATCAAAAGTGTGAAAGTGAAAGCTACACATGGGGGACTTTAAAAATGGGATTAGCGCCATGAACCTCAGGCTGCAATTCTACGCAATCAGCAAAATCTGCATCTGCTTCCATTTCTTCAGCATTTCGAGGTCGCAATCTTACAGCTACTCGAACTCTTCCAGAAACTGTCCAAGACCATAAGGCTTTGATAAATCAAAATTATCATGTGATATCAGGAAACAAAGATTAGAAGTTCAATACTTCAACCTCAGACAAAATAAACTGGAACTCATTGGAGAATATCCATCTGCATCCAGTAAAATGCTTTACCAATTCAGCTTAAACTTTATTTTTACTGAATATAATCTATTATCAAACAACTTTGGAAAGAATTTATATGATTTAACTACTCAAGAAAAATACTAGGACCAACCAGAGTTTGAAAAGACATGCACATGACCCGTATTAATTATTGTGTCATTCAATTGCCACTTTTCTAGCAGGTGTTTTTGCACATTCAATATTTTCTTTCCTCATGACACTCCAAAACAGATTGTCTAGTTCCAAAAGATAATGACATGTCAAGAGACATTTGTTACGAAAACTCTAGCAGGTTGCTCTAGTTGATCAGGTTTTTGAAGAACAGCAGTGATGGAAGGGAAGGTAAAAGAGGAAAGGTAAATAAATGGGAGAAAAGAACTTTTTATTAAAATTGCTTTTTCATATTGATCTTTGCCACAAGATATGTCCTAATGACAATTTTACGATCCTTTCCAAGGTGATCAAATGTCCTCTAATTTCAATAAATAATCATTCGAGTATAAGTCTTATGTTCATAAACATTTACCATATGCATATAAACACAAACTGGCTGATACAAAGATACTCAAAAGATTAATCACCAGAGGATAATCTAACTAGTGAATTAACTTCAATGTTAACTGATGTGATTGTGTTATTTGCATTAAAACTCCAGCTTATGAAAAAAGAGATTCACATGTCCTCTTATTTCAATAAATAATCATTTGAGTATAAGTCTTATGTTCATGAACATTTATCCATACGCATATAAACAAAAGCTGGCTGATACAAACCTACTCAAAAGATTAATCAGCAGAGGGTAATCTAACTAGTGAATTAACTTCAATGTCAACTGATGTGATTGTGTTATTTGCATTGAAACTCCAGCTTATCAAAAAAGAGATTCACAACCCCATTGTGCAACGAAATCAACAGTCAACAAAAAGGCGGATTCGAATCACATTTTCACAGAGACTCGAAGTTTAACAACTTTAATTAGAAAATGAAACAAAAAAATCCCACGGGAAGTACATTTCAAGTTCAATTAATCAAAGCACCAGAGTTATTTCTGGCATTTCTGCTTTTATAGCATTAGATCGCTCGGATAGAATTCAGAGAACTAAGTCTGATTACTCACCGGAGTCGGCGCCTATGCCGGATATGCTGCGGCGAACATTGGATGCCGGAACTTTCGCTTTGAACGAAGATGACGTACGGAGCGTCGGCGCCTTATGAGAGCCATTTCTGTAAACTCCGCCGGTAGCCATCTCTCTGATTTCCTGAAACGAAATATTACTTGTACACAAACACCCAGGACTTACTACAAGAGACGATGTATCGCCTGGTAATTAATCTTAAAAGGTGAGGTGTTTTTAGTCTTTTGAACTATCAGCGTTGAGTTCAAACATGAGGACAGCACAAAGTGAAATAGTGAATAGTGAAAGCAGGATGGGAAGTGGGTCCCGTGGGGTAAAATGGACCTTTCCCGTGAAAGGAAACAACATGGACGGTTGGGTTGGTAAAGGTTTGTTTGGTTGTGGATAAATGTGGCAGATGCGGTACTTGAAATTTGCACTAAAGATCATTCATCTCTTCTTTCTTGGATTTATCTTCTATCATTTTTATGGCATCCGTATCATCAATCTCTTTTAACTAGTGAATTTTTGGTATTCAAAGGTGCGACACTCAATATTTCATATTATAGATATCTAGTCTCAATCTAATACTATATTATTGTGTCATATAACCACATAGCGTGCATCAAAACACATTACATTGAAAACTATAATTATGTGCGTGACCTGATGTACGTTATGTGGTCATATGGCACTATATAATATCATACATATAGTGTTAGATTATTTTTATAGATAGTCTAGTTAAATGATTAATTGAGACCATATATCTAATTATCTCATTTTTCATCAGTTACAAGTATCGGGACAAATTACAAGTTCTTTTTTTTTTTAATTTTTTACTAAATTCAACAATACGATGTGCAAGTTAGCTACAAATGACATTTAATGGGTTAGATTTGTGTAATGTAACTTTAGCTTCTTGTCAAAGTGTTTTAATTTTATCAAAAAAAATGAAGAAGAAGAAAAAGAAGAAAAAGTCACTCTATAATAGCTTTCTTGGATCATTCTAAAACATAAACAGCACTTTGAAAATATTATCGAAAGTTCAAACAAATTCGAACAATCTTTTTAAATATAATTTGAAAAGAAGCTCTGGTGCAATTTTTTATTTATTTTTTTAATGTTACAGAGAGATTATAGAGAAGAAGAATTAAACTCTTGACTAACGGTATAAGTAACCAACAAAAATACTACTAGACTACAAAGATCTTTGATAACTCTTGTATAAATTAATAGCAGATTATCCAGCTGCAAAAAAAATAAAAAATAAAAAGAAATAGTATATTGTCCGATTAATATATATATAATTATATACATAGTAAAAAATCAGAAGTACAAAAATACCCCTTTGCACTTTGTGGGAAGTTGAAATAAGCAGAGCGGTCATGGGCGGCAAAATGACTAAAAAGGGGCTTCCATTACCAGCACGATATGCGGTAAACTTAACTGCCTTAAAAGTAGTGCGGGCAGAAGTTAGGCGTGGATTTATTAGATCAGAAGTATGTTTATAAACTGTCCCTCAATATTATTTTATTATTTTATTAGTGTTATTTTTTGGAAGAAGTCAAAAAATAAAAATAAAATTTTAATTTTTTACTTTTTACAAAAACAACTAATAAAATAATGAAACGTTGTAATTTATAAATCAATTTATAAACAATCAAACAATGTTTGACAAATGAGTTGTTTATAAATTAATTTATAAATTATTAAATGATATTATTTTATTAGTTATTTTCTGTAAATAGTTAAAAAGTGTAGTTTGATTTTTATTTTTTAACTTTTTTAAAAAAATAAAATTAATAAAATAATATCGTACAATTTATTTACAGATTTGTTTAAATGGAGTTACCAAATGCAACGAGTCAACTCAACTCACGCGTGGGCCCTATAATGTTTAAAGGACCAAATAATTCTAGACTTGGACTTCGGTCAGTGCAGTTGGTCCCATCCCAATGGGTCCAGTCCAACATCACGGCCTCTGGATAATCACACAAAGATATAAATGTATTTCCTTTCCGTGATTTCTAAATTATAATTCACTAAGATCTAGTTAAAATTTTAGGTTTTTTATGCATGTTTATTTAATGTGTAATGTTACTAATAAAATAGAATAGAACTATTAAAATGAAGTAATTAACAAATAAAAAGGGTATAATAGAAAAAAAATTTATTTTGGTTTTTCAACCACATTGTTGAATTTTTCTTGATTTATGTGAAAATGGGAATGTGAAGTTTATGTCTAATTTGGACAAGACTCCCAATGTCTAACATGGATGTGCTAAGTGCTAACATCTGCCAGACTCAATGTGCATAAAACCTTCAAAATCAAGATTTGCTAGCATTTTGGGAATGCCATCTCCATGTGAATGTCAATATTGAATGTCAAGGTAAAGAAAGAGATAGAAATGAGAGGGAAGTATTATTGTATTGAGTGAAAAGACAGGAAAAAAATGGAGAAAGTGTAAAAGATAAAGAAGATAGAAAGAATTTTCTTTTTTTTTTTTTTTTTGATAGGATAGAAAGAAATTTTAAAAAGTGCAACTAATGTTGGGGGAAAAACCCCAAATTTGGGCCCCCCCAGAACAAAATCAAGTAGTGTGTCAAAATGAGAGTGTAAAACCCTATATTGAGGGGAATTTGACCACTCGTTTAGTTTTTCCCCCTTCAATGAATTTGTCCCAAAAAAATATTCAATCCAATTAAATGTCGCAAGGTGTCCAATTTAAGTATTTTAATAAAATATATTGTTAAATAGGAAATAAAAAATACAAAATGTTAAAAATAATATTGTTTGTATGAAATTGGTAAAATGATACGTTATGGAAAATAGAAAATGTTGTGTAGCCAAAGGAGGAAAAAGAGACCCAAATCAATATTAATAAATGTGAATTGAATGACGTGTATATTGAAAAGACAAAAAATAAAAAAAATAAAAAATAAATAAGTTTATTTAGAAATATGTTTTTCAACATGGTTTTTTTCCCTTGACTTTTTTCCACCAACATTAATCTTGCTCTAAGTGGTACTGAGAGGTCTCTTAGAAAACCCATATATGGAATCATAACTTCTACGTTGAGGGTTTACTCTTAAGGGATGCAATTCTCATTGAGAATTTACAAAAATATGCGGCCCATCAAAGCGGACAAAATCGTAGTTAATGCAATCATGCATCAACAACACGAAAAGGTGATAGGAACAAGTAATATTCTTATTTGGTATGGATTCAATGGACGTTTATCAATTAAACACTTTTTCACCAGCCAAGTACCACATATACAATGTCACATTTGCACGTATCTCTAAAATTATTGTTAAATTTAGCTTAGCAATCTCAAGCATTGGTGACCTTTCGGACATAAGAGTCAAAATAAATTACCTTTAACTATTTTATTCACTCCCCCCCAACCTTTTTTTTTTTTTAACTTGTAAGGGGATTGTAAAGGAGAGGGATCGAAACTTCACTTAGAGTGTGAAAAACTAGTATGAATGCTCTCAGACCGCATGGGTCTTGGCTTTATTAGTTGTTTGATTATAACATTTATTTATGTATTTTCTTAATAAATATTTTGACTGATTTGTTGTTTGTTAATAGGAAGAATTGAAAATGTCAAGGAACCAAAATCTGATTCCGTTATGGGCTAGACTAATCTCTTTATTGTTACTCGCTCCAAAACCTCGTCAAAAAAATCACGCAATTGCTGCAAGGCCCACAGCTAATTCATATCATTCCTCTTAGACAAAGTTAAAAGTTACTATTACTTCAAAAAAAAAAGGTTAAATATTACTATTTAGTTAAACATGGTAACCACTAACACCCACAAGATATTCATCTCCTGATGAGTTTTCTTCTAATGCACCAGTCCTACAGGATATTCATCTCCGGAATCTAAGACTAGATGGCTGAACATCACTGTTCTAAATTTCATTTTGTTCCTCGTGAGGAAAGTATTGTAACTTGGCCATCTACATTTTCCTAACAGTACCCAACAGTTATAGATTGATTGTATTCCTTGTAGGGATGATATGTGATTTAATGACCAGTTTTATTATTTAAAAGAACGTGGAATCAACTTTGACTGATGATCTTAAGCGAAATTCATCTTTCAAACTCTTAAAAATGAACATTTATATTTTTGTCTAAAATTTATCTGAATCAAGCATATGATTGTTTAGATCCATAGTGACTATGATAAAATAACGGCAATGTTTGATCGGTCAAAGGCAAGGCATATATGAGTGCACAAGATGTAGAGCGTTGATGCTTTAATATGATCTCCTTATTATCATATGACACAAAGAATATCATTTAAAATTAATATATATAATAAGTAAATAAACCAGACTTGTTGGAAAACTATAAGAAACTTCCCTAAGATGATGAGATTAAAGAAGAGAATATATTTATCCTAAGAACTATAAAAAATTAAGTCCGAGCTAGGAGCAGAAACATCAAGGCTTTATTCTCTTGATGAAGAGCAAGTGCTTTCTTTCTCAGGCGCTGATTCTCTTCAAAGATAGTCTTGTTCTTTATGTAAAGCTTCAAGTTGTTCATTTCCATTTTTGCTTTCAGCTTCCTCACTCTAGCCCTCTTTACTGCTTCCTTCCACGCATCTCTACGCTTCCTGCACCACCCCCACTAATTAATTATTATAGTATATATGAATGACTGAATGAATTATTAATTACTGATTGAGGGAAATTATAAGATATCTGTATATTGCAAGACTGATCACCAATTACCTGTTTATCCTGATGGATGATGCGAGGCGGCTTGGAAGGGCAGTTGAATACATAATGCCTTGGCGAAATCTGGGTTCTTTTTACACTATATTCTCCTTTGATCTCGGTTAAGTCACAGGAAAGGAGGGGATCAAAATATTTGATTTTCTGGGAGAGTTTTTATGTATTGACTGAGAATGTATTTATTTATAGCCAAGGTTAAAGGTGGGGAGGAAAGAACAAAGAAGTAGTTATCTCCATTTTCCACAGCAATGATGTACGAAGACTAATGATTACAGAGGAAAACAAGCAGCCAATTCACAATTCAACAACATATCACCGGCCCTGTAAGTTTCCACACTTTCATTTTGAATTTTTCAATTATATTAGATTTTATGAAGTCCAAGATGCAAATTACGTAGCCATGCAAGCCGAGCGGGCACACCAAAAATGACCAAAAACACACCTACTCTCACACACCTTGTGACACTGCTGTTCAAATCAAAGCTTTCACATGGTTTGTCTGTCTAACGAAATTCGTCCACTTCAAATAATGATTATTGACCATAGATCCAAGTGGTTATCTTAATCGGCAGGTGCGGCTCCACATTAGATGATGTGCTCGTCGCAAATATTCTCCCTCAAAATGATGCAATTTGGCATTTGGGTCGGTGATTTCAAGATAAAAGTTTTTGAGATGCAGAAATCAAAAGAATGAAATAATGAAAGGTTGAATCCAATGATCAAACACGATCTGGTCCAGGTCCTAAAGATGGGTAATAATTGATTTGACTAGAGCTGTGCAACTTTTTGGCCTTTATCCCCACTGCATACCGAGTCTTAAAAGTGAATATTTTTATTTTCTTCAATCCTGTGTAACAAAAATCAGTTGCCAAAATAATCAAACAAATCTTAAAACTTCAGGAATAAATGCCATGCAATGTGCATCACTGCAGTCGACGATGCCACCATGCATCATCTCGCAAAAATTACAATTTAAACAAGCATCCAAACTAGCCTTCTACGCATGAATGTGAACATTTTACTCCAAAAACCCTGTCATGTTTGATAAAAACTTGAAAAATTCTCATTACCGCTGTCACCCAAGCATAGTGTTCCACCACAGCACCAAGTAGCATGTACACGTAACTTGTGAGAATACTAGTATGGTTCTCCCTTTAGATACATGATACACCTCTCAATTATCTACAGCTATCAACTCTACTGAGGGGAAAAAAATTTAAAAGAAATTGGAACTCTAACGAAAAATACTTTAGGATCTCACTGCAACATCTTTGCAAATACCATCTTTACAAGCCATTCAGGAAGATTGCTATCCCATTGAATCTTCTTCTTGAGTAGCTTCTTCATCTTCATCCATTTCATCATCAGATCTTGGATCTTCGTTACCATGGTCACTACCAATAGTCTCAGCATCAGATGCACCCTGAGCTTCAACTTTATCGTCATCATCATTATCTGTACAATCTTCTGTATCAGAATCAGACGCCACTGCTCTTTCACCACTTTTGGCAGCACTATTGAACTGCTCTCTCAAATTAGGATCAACAATCCCGATCATTTCACAAAGTGCTTGACGTTCGTCATTTCTTCTGGCAGTGACATCTGACTTGGAGGGAGGGATGTGTTGACTCTCAGCTACCATACCACTGGACTCGTGCAAAGCTGTTGCACCCTCTTCATCGTTGTCTTTACTCATGGGAGAATAATTTTCTCCATGGACTGAAGGAGCCGTGCTGCAAGCCCAGCTACCTGCAACTTCTGAAGCCAAAAGCTCAGCAGTTCTGATAGTACATCCAGCCTCTGTGTCTTCCATTGGGATCCGAACCTCAAGGGGGCTATTTTGTTGAGAGTGATGTGGGGTCTGCACATAATTTTTCTCAGCAGGCTCCTGACCTTCAGCATGTGTTTCATCGTCAAGATGCATCGTCTCTCCAGCTAACGTGCTGCATCTATTCAGATCTATATTCTTGGCCATGTCAAGTCCAGGACTTTCAGTCTCTAAAACTCGCTCAGTTTCAACAGGCTCTCCTTCTACAACTGGAACCACCCCACCACCTTCAGTGTCAGGGATTTGCTCGGTTCCAACAGCATTTCCTTCCGAAATAGGAGCCGTGCCAACACCATCAATATCTGAACCAAAGGCTCTCTTAACGTTGCGTTCAGTACTGGTGAATTCTACCTCTTGTGTGTCTTCGTCATTTTCCTGGATTTTAGCTTTACAATCGTGCTTCTCCGTGACGCTTGCTTCGTCACTTGACTCAACTTGAACTGAACGTCTATGGGGAGACATACCAGATCCTGCCTTACAAGCATCATTGCTTTCATATTCGACTTCTTTGTCTCTTACTGCTCTGCTAACATTCGCAATATTTGGATTGAGGTCAATATCAACTGAAGTAGTCTCATAATTTTCTTCATCTTCTAAAGTCCTTTGCATCGCCTTAAGCTGTTCCTGCTGCTTTGCAAACAAGATCGATATCTCCTCTGTTGTAGAATAGAATGCTCTAAGCTGGGTTTCACTGCACAGAAATTGCTCAATGCCCATAACCTTTACTCTCCAAGATAAATAGTTGGAAAATTACAAGTATCGCAATCACAACAAGCTCCTCACAGAAAGACAGTATTTACCGATCAGATATGTTACATTTAACCGTTGGAAAAATCTCAGGACAAGACATTTGAAAGTCCCAAACTATTATCAGAAGCATTGCCAGATGGGTTGGGGATGGAGGTTAATTATCAACCGAACAACTAAGGCTTACCTTTCTCTAGATAACAAAAATTTAACATGGCAAAGCTAAAAACAGCTACTTAAAACTTTGAAATTCTTCCTAAGATTAAGAGTGTGCCTCTTTTAGACTTTGAAAGGCAAAAGAATTGACTTTTGACCATTATAAACCCTTTTGGCAGGCAGAGTCACGTCAATGTTTAACTCATGCATGTGGGCCACAATGGCTAACGGGCTAAATTTCAATTCTGAATCCTTCCAAAATCAAAACGTCATCCTAAAGTAAAGAGAATAACACACTAAGATCAACATGCTATAAGAACTGTCTCGTAAAATCTTCCCCACTATTATTTATCATCTTAAAATGCTACCTTAATGTGTTGCTATGTAATGTACTTACGAGATCTTACCGCAGCATGATTCTTTCCCTAGCCCCTTTCAGTCTCCGCCTCTCAAAATCAAGATCACGCATTGCCGCATTTATCTCTAGTTCAAGAGCAGAGACCTTTGCCCAAGCTTCTTCACGAGCCGCCTGCTAAAACATTAAGGAGAACTCAGTTTGAGAAACATAAAACCATTACAAGAAAATTTTACATCTTATTCACTTTCTTATTCGTGCTTCCTTATTCGTGCTGTATTTATGCGGTATTTTATATTTTATTTTCCTAGCAGCATTCCCCGTTCAATTTTATTTCGTTCGATATATAAATGATAAAAGAGTAACAGTTACCAAGACTCCAGTACAGACAACATCAAAAACACATACAAAACCACAAATCCTACCTTCTCATGCTCAAGTTCTTTCCTTAATCTTTTCCTTTCATGCTCTAGATCTTCTAACTTCTGCAAATGCCATATAGTAACACAACATCATAGGTCAACCATGGAATAGATAGACAGTTTAATATGACATTGTATCAAGGTAGGAAGCAGGAATCAAGCTTACTTTTCTGTTACTGGCAAAAGCCAGCTGCTCGTTACGCATTTGAGCCTCCAGTTGGCGAACTCTATTATCAGAGAGAACCAATTTCTGCCTAGTCTCTTCCTGCCATAGAAAGGAAAGTTATTCTACTCCAGGATGTGATATTAGAAATGATGAGAATAACGTAAAACATACCAATTTGGACCTTAAAGTTTCCACCAATGAACACCTTTCCTTTTCTGCTTCCTGGAATCATAAACAGGTAAAAATTAATTGCCATAAACATGAAAAAGCAACAACTGCAGAAATAATAAAAAATTTCTACCTGAAGCTTATTAATAACTTCTTGCTGCTCCTTCTCTCGTCTCAACGCAGCATCAGATATTCGTTTCATTTCCTCCTGAGCCTCAGCCTGAACCCTTTGTATTGATGCTTTCAAATCTAACGCAGATTTCTCCCGCTCTTCTCTTCTTTGATCACGGTCTTCATCTAATAAGGCTTTTAATTCAGAGATGGATGTTTTCTGGCTGAACCAAGCAAATATAAATTAAAATGTCTCTGTACACCTCAGAACAGGCTTTGACCATCTGATATTTTTGCTAAAACTCATAATACAGTGATTTGACGATCTGCAATTCAATTTTAAGATTTTATCTTGCAATACCCATTTAAGAAGCAAGGAAATATCTCATGGTTATGAGAAAAGGACATTCAGTCAGTGGTTCTGTAGCTACGATTATTATTAGTTGAAATGGCTTGAATTCTGCCTAACTGAGTACAAGATGGACTTTCTCCTTTCTATGTCAAGAAATTAAAGATTGCGGAAAGACAATTCTCTTGTTTTCAATGTATTTAGTATTTACCCTATTATACCAACTGCCAAAGCAATCAACGAAGACAAATAGGTACACTGTTCACCTACCCCCACACTCAAAAATATTTAGCCAAAATGAAAAACTGACCACCGAATTTCACTCTCAAAGTAAATTTTATTAAAAAAGGGTACTAGTCTTGCAAATAAAAAGAAAAATGCGAAAATTTTGTTTAAAACGTGAACGTAATAGAACTAACAAAGCAGATTATAGATATAAATGACTGGACTTTCCATCAATTAGACATAGCTCACCTACTAATTATTTCATTAGCTTCAACACATGACTGCATAGATGCACTAAGTCTTTCATTAAGGTCTTCGATACCATGTTTTTGTTCGGCAGATATTCTATTTAATTCTGATAGTTCCTTCTCTTTAGCCTCCAAAGATTGACGCAACTCACTGAGCTCATCCAGGTAAGATTTTGAAACTGATTCCTTCAACTCTTTTATTTCCTACAAGAAGAATAATGTTAACTTTGGTACTGAACCGCACATAAAAAATGAAAACATTGCAGGGAGATGCTCTCAAATGAAAGAACACAGACAGATATATTCCCCAAATTTACATGATGCCCTAATACAGAATCAAATTTCTCACTTCGCATCACACCCAAATGGGCATTAAATTACAGATGGTATAATATTATGACGGCTTTCATATGTAATCTACATATCTGATACGTCATCACTAATTTCCCTAAATAATGGGCCATGTTGGTGTCCAGTTATAGGGGGCATTTATTTATTTTTATTATTGTTATTATTATTTTAAAGAGAGTTATAGGGTGCATTTGCTTCTCATTATCCAAGGAAAATTATAAAGAAATTATAATGAGAGAGGTAGAATGGAGTGGGGGAGATTCAAAGAGGTTTGAAATGTTTGGGTGTAATTGAATAGTAGTCAAATCATGGCGCAGGCTGAAATTATAATTTTTTGATAATTTGGGCCCCATAATGAGATTCAAATACCCACTAATTAGTTTCATAATTCAAATTCATGCACATGTGGAAGCACAAATTTGACATATAACACCAATTCTAATAGCCTGATAACAAACATACCTATATCATTGCAAGAAAGGAACATAACAAATATTCTAGGTAATTTGCCTAGAAAGGTCACAAGAAATATAATCTTTTAAGAGCAAAATTCATGATCAAGTTATTCAATAACAGATGGAACACAGACCCATTGTTTATTCAGCAAATAGTCACAAGTATAGAAGAAACAGAATACCACTAGAATAGTCACTCCATCAAATCATCACTCCATCAAATCAACATAAATACACAAATGCAATCAGAAGGAAAGGAAAAAGGAGGTTGATAAAATGTGTAAGCAAGAGATACAATCTCATGGCGCTCTGCAGCTGCACGGTTCTCTCTACGCAATGATTCAATGGTCACGACATGATCTTCGAGATGTTTTCTTAGATCCTGCATGTGTAAAAGTATTTGAACCATATAAAAGCTGCCAAATAAAAGTCAAGCCAGTTTGGCAGGATTCACTTTTCATCTGCCAATTAGAATCTGGAACAATTTAACAATAAGTGTATACCGTGTTTGAACGTTGAAGACTCCGAAAATCATCAAGAGAGATTGGACCGTCTGAAGAACCAATTCCAATACCTTTCAGTCTTTTGGTGTCCGCTCCAAATTCCTCTTCATAAAGACCAGCTAAGATATATTACAAGAGAAGCAAAAACCTCATGCCGATATATTAAGCAAGTAATCAAGGAGTTTTGTGGAAGACTAATTTTATACCCAAAATTATTCCCCGCCTAGTATTCTCTGAAGACAACTTCAGTTTTAAGTACAACACATATCAACCAAAAAGAGTATCAACAAATAAAAAAGAGTTGTCAGAAAGAATATTAGTTTCACCACAATTTTAGATGCTAATACTTAAATCATTTAGTATCTCATAAACAACATTTTCTGTCATATATATTAATTAACAGAAGTATATTCAGTGAACCGGTCTCATTCACCACCATTTACCCTCTGTTTGGGGCAGCTTCTTCTCTTGTAGAATAGATTCTCCAAAGCAAACATGGACCCTCCACTAATTACTCCCCTTTATTTTAATATACTCATAGACAAGTCAACTATGTATGAAAGGGGAATTGGCATTTAGTGTCCGCAAACTTTCCAAATTCCACTATTGTCCTTTTGTTCTGGGTGGGTCAGTTGGGGGGAGGTTCCAATTTTGGTGCAACAGTACATGGGCTTTTCAGTAATTTTAACACAATAAACCTTTTGTGCATTTGCAGATCATTAAGAAAATTGGCATTTAGCAGCTGCTAAGTTTCCATGTAACACATTTGTCCTTTTGTTGGGTTGGGGAAAAGAGCTTCGAAATAGGTGCAACAGTACATGGGCTTTTTCGACACAAAAAACCTTCTCTGCATTTGCAGATGATTAAGAAAATGGTCCTGCACCATAAATTTTTATTTGTTATTGTATCAGTTGTATCACTTTTCCAAATAATCATCTTTTTAGCTTTTATGAGCATGTGCTTAATAAACCACTTTACAATTCTAGACAATGGCATGTAGCCAGCAACTATAAGTTTAATGCTCTACAAATTCCAGAGAAAATTAAATAAATAAGACAGAAGATGCACAACTAATGCTACCATTCAAAAATGTGAACTAATCGGGCAAATGATAAAGGTATCAATCAAACTGAAGCTGATAGCAAGTAAAGAGAGGTCTTAAAGTAACCACAAAAGATGTGAGAAACATATTACAGGTGTCTGATTCCCATTCTCCCCCTTTATTGTTGTCTTTCAGCCATACTGAAGAGAGATGTGTTTTCAGTAAAGTATGAACTCAGCAGAATAATATCACAACAATCCCCAATAATCAGCTGTCAGCATACTAGACACCTCCATTTCATTCACTCAATGCAACACACTTATTTGATACTTCTCCAGGGTTGAGTAAATGGATTTGTTATTTGCTTCACTCTGCCAAGGACCATTTGCATGGTTAAACAGCATAAATACATTTTGCTATTACCTAATGCAGTGCATTTTTTAGTCGGCTTCTTAATGAAACCATCCTAATATGTTTTATTCAAAATTTATCTCCAATAAACTGTGTTTTCTATGCTCAGAAGCATATCCATTTATTTCCTTCCAAAAAAAAAAAAAAAAAGCATATCGATTTATTATATGTACTAAATCCACCTTAAAATTATCATCACATTAACATTCAGATAATGTATATGTTATTCAAATGTAATTGACCAGAATGTCCATTTAGCGTCATGGATCATCCTGAAACCCAGTAGGTTTTACCTGATTTTCTCTTCAGATGTCCACCATCGACTAAGATGGGAGATTTTTGAACTTCACGAAATACGAAGGCAAAAGCATGTTCTTCGTACATGTGACAAAGAGAAACAAAGTCACAACTCAACTATTGCCCACTTTGCCAGAAAGGATCCAGAAAACATATATAACTAACTTCAAAAGGATACAAGCGGCTTTAGACAAATATGAAAATTACAGTTTACAAGATCATTATATGCCACCAGAAAAGACTTGAAGGAAGAGAGGTGTCAAAATGGGCAGTCCGGTCCAGGCGACCCGCTAACATCGCGGCCCAGCATGGCCCGCCAGCAAAACAACCCTCTCATTACGGGCTTACAGTCCAGGCCAGACCAGACCGGATTTTCTGAGCCATGGACCAGCCCACTCGTAAATTCCATGTAGGCCGGCCCATGCAGGTTATGATTTATGCAATCTGGCCCACATTGGCACCTTTTTTTTTTTTTTGTGGAGCAATATTATCTATATTTTAAATAGAATACCAAATTAAAAGTTTAACAAACAACTTACAATAATGATTATATTTTATATCTATGACAACAGACATTAGATAAAAATGTGAGATTAATATTTTTCTACATACTAAAATAGTTTAAATGACATTTGACAACAATAATATAATAAAAAATGATTGAATAAATGTACTGACCAAAAAAATTTCAAAATAAATAAATAAATAGAATAAGAATAGCCACCCGGCTATTCCTTTCCCAATGAATAGCCATTTCCCAATAAAATTCACTGTGAATATCCTGAAAAGGCTATTCATTGGGCCATTGGGAACAACCGAATTTTGGCTGTTCATTGGACCATTGGGAACAGCCTAAGCTATTCCCAGGCCCCAATGGCAGAGAGTGTTAACCGGCCCGCCTAGTCTCCACGAAACAATGGCCCATGACTCAGACCGTCCAGTTACGGGACCGCACACAGTTATGGGCTTTTGCAGGCAGTTCCGGGCAGGCCACTGCTTGACACCACTACTTGGAGGGAATATTTGCATTACAGAAATACCACAGAGTAAGATGAGAAAACTGGAATTTATCATAATAACAAGCAAAACAGCAAATATGGTGTTCCAATCCTTGAGATATAACCATTAAGAAAACAAGGTAGTTCAAAAGACAATTGAAAAAGAAAGGAAAAAGGAAAACTTATCAAAAACAACAAATGAAAGACAGTAAGCCAATATGAAGATCAGAAAGGAAGTGCAGAGAGACATGGAAGAAAAACAAAGGCTAGATAAAACAAGGCAACTGGAGGAGGCAGGGTGATTCACTAACACCACGTATGACGTAAACATGACAAAGTATGTCTATGAGTCCAAGATAAAAATAAGAAGAAAGAAGATACGAATGTTTAGAAATTAGTTTACATAAGCCATTTTAGCAAATCTATTCTATTTTACATAGAAATTGTTCAAGCTATTCACATCCAAATATCTCGTTGGACACGCATATACTACACAAATCTCCACCACTCATGCTCACAAAATCTACTCTTTTTTTAAAAATAGAAAAAAAAATGCTAATAAGGGCATACCATATTTTACAGTCAGTTTCAGCAAATGAAACAGGAAAACTTAAATTTAAAATCATAAGCACCAATCTTACCGTGTTGTGGAGCGAACGCTATTGAGATGATGTCTCCATGGTGCAGTTTTGCGTCAGGGCTACTTTTATTCAACTTCTCCCCGTTTAGATATGTCCCATTCGTGCTGTGGCAAGCTTAAACATCAGAAAAATATTTCCTATATTGTATCGAGAAAGCTTCACAAAATAATAGACAACCTAGAATCTTTTAAGAAAACACATGCATAGTTGTTGGACAGATGTTTCACATCTTCATTAGCCACCCTCTTCCGGTAAATCTTACAATGATGTGCACTAACAGCAGGAGAGACAATCTGAAAACGGGTATCATCTACCAATCGACCAACACAGTGTTCATCCGTAGTTAGAAGCATATTCATGCCCTGTTGCAGCAATACTTTCTGTCAGCAAATCTTCAGATTCCTAGTTTATTTTTAATGGCTTTATCAATGCAAAACTCACAATGGACAACATTGTAGGTTAAAGACCACAAGTAGAAGCCACTTAAAGCATCAACCAACACAGCTAGAGTCTAAATGATTTTGTGAAGTATGAAAACCAAACAGATAATGAAATAATAAATCCACATACACATATAATTATATCCTACATCTCTTGATAATGTTTATGTTTCACATTGGTAGCTTGGGACTTTTGCATATGCAAAATAATTTGGTATGTAGGCTAAAAGCCAAAAAGCCCAAACCTTAACTGAAGTTATTGAACTCATAACAAAAATTAAACAAATTATCCATAGAAAGGAAGAAAGGCCCCAAAAATATAGAATCAGGATGCTTGAAATCAATTAATTCTAGAGCTTTGTACATGTAAAAGTATTAAAAAAATCTTGTTGAATAGGGTCTGCTTAACCTTGCTGAATTATATATGTACTACGACCTTACCAATTCTAGAAAAAGGATCATCTTGCTTACATTTAAAACTTATATATATCCCAAAGACCAAACATAATATCCATTAATTAGTGTAGAATGTTTGAAAAGTATAATTACTCTTTGACTTTCAGTTTTCACTTAAAATTTTCATATGGCGCACTTAATATCCTAAGTATTTTTACTAATTCAGATCATAACATTATCAACCAAAGTCACATGGTATTCACATTAAACTACTATAACACCTACTCAACATAAAACTCCAAGATTCAAATTGAAAATTAAGAATCTAAGTGAATGCGAATGAAAACTGTAGCACGAAGACAAATTAATAAGCAACAATGAGATTCATGACTTATACAGTGCTAGTGAACAGGGTGATGCTAGAGCTTAACCAAATTAAGCTGGAAATTTTACTATATGCACACCGTAATGTGAAAACGAAAATCGCAAGGAATAGCTGACCTATAACAAATCCTCATTCTGAACATCCGCATAAAACCAAGTATTTTAACAATAAACGCTGGATTAGAAGTTTTCAGCAGGAGGGTAACCCGGGGGCGGTTACCACATTTTTGTAAGCGCGAATCAACGAAAATAATTCAAATAACGTAGTTATGATTCCGACAAATTATAGGGCGCAAGCTGCAAGTATACCAAATTTAACGTATTAGCAAGTTATGGGGCCGCGCTAGACCTGGTGGCGCTTCCGAGCCTTGTCAGATATTGCAGTGAGCACGCCCCAAACATTAGGATCCGAGTACTGAAGTGGCTGAGAAGCAACATTTGCAGCCCTTGATGACATTAACTCTTCGGGACTCTGAACATTTTTTGGGAGAGGAGAAGTGTCATTATTCTTGTAACTGAAATTATTCTGGTTGTTGGCGCTGTGGGGTTGGTGGGAAGAGCTGGACTGGGAGAAAGCGAGAGATTGTTGGGCAGTTTTCAGGGTCGGAATCGGGCTGGGCATTGAAGCCTGCGGAGTAGTTGGGTTATCTTCCTCCTTCGCCATTTTAATTGCAGAAGCTGAAGTGTGTTTCTGTGTGAAAAGGATTTTTGACAATGGCGGGGATTTCTAAAACCCTAGTTCTTATACTTCAGGATAGTAGCGTGATGAGGAAGCTCGGTACTTGCCGATTTAAAAAAAATATAAATATAAAAATAAATCAGTACACAAAGAATTGGTCCTTGATCGGTCCCCAAAAAAATAAATTACTATACCAAATAAAACAAAATATAAAATATAAAAAAGGAGCACAAATTGGAAAAGCCATTGGTGTTTGCATATACTCATAAAGAGAGTCGTTTTAAGCACTTCTTGAAAGTTTTGTTAAAAAACTTTCTTCTTATATGATTTGTATAGATATATATTATATAAATTTAAAATACACATAGTTTAAGTTTGAAATACAAGTGACATGTATATGGTGGTAACAAAACTTCTGGAAAGTACTTGAAAATTTTCCCTCTTAAAGGATACATCTCAAAGCTCTTCGAGCAACTCGGCGTTTCTGAAAGGAATTTAGCAGCTAGTTGTGTTGGTCTTTATGGAACAATCGTAAGGCCATCTCCAACCCTGATACCCTATTTTACAGCATATATACTATAAAATACAATACAACATACTCTATTTTAAAAAACTTCTCCAATCCACAAACTCTATATCTTCTCTATAATATTTTTTCATATTTTTCTTTAATATTCAATCATTAACATATTCTAAAAAACTTATGCATTATATTAGTAATCAGACGCGCTTAAAGAAATATTTATACAAATTGCATTCAAACAATGCGGGTGGTCTCGCAAATTAATTTCTTCATTTTCTTACAAATTCGTACGTTGATAAGAACTAAATTATGTAAAATAATTTAAATAATTACATGCCACATGAACAACCGAGTGCAATTAAAGAACCTAGAAATAACACTAGATTAAAACTATGAAACCAACACAAAAGGATAAAAAGAAAACAATAAAACTCAAAAGACAAGACCGGTGGAAAAAAACTGCATAACAAAAGAAAGAAACAAAAATTAAGCATAAAAAACAAATAAAAACTAAAAAGGAATAAAGGAAATGGCATTTCCATCATTTGCAGTAGCTACAGTGGTGCGCTGCCGTTCTCCAGTGCGCATATGGTGCACGGTTGGACGCCTTTCTGTGCGCCAAAATGGAGATTTTTACTGCATTTTGCAGCACGATTGGGGAAGTTCTAACAAAAGTTGTTTGAAATTTGAAGGCTTTTAGATCGGAAGAGCACACGGTGTCACTTGCTTCCTTAATGCTTCAGCAGTGGACTGATGCTCATCGATTGAACCCATCATGGCACTTTAATGTGGATAATAATGCTGATAACACTACTTGGTGGAAGAAATCAGCCAATGGTTGTCTCAAAATCAATGTTGATGCAGCGTTATTTCAGGAGTGTAACAAAGTCGGGCTAGGCATGGCTGTAATGGACTAGCTTGGTTCCTTCAGACAAGGGAAAGCACTGCCGCTGGTGGGTTTGTATCAGCCAAGTGTGGCATAGGCTGTGTGTTCGTGAAGCACTTTTCTGGGCTAGAGGACTCCAATATGACAACCTAATTATCGAAATCCATGCGACGGAATGCTGTTGAGTCATCATGTTTAGATTTCCTTTTCGTGTGTCTGGAGATTTGCGAACTAGGTCACTCACCGTCTGGCTAGAATACTTGTTTCTTTGTCAGGCCCACTAAGTGGATAAGGACTCCTCCCACTCTTATTTATGATATAGTTTCATTTGTTTCTATTAATGAATAAATATTATTTCCTTACAAAAAATGCATATTAATCTAAATAATCACATTATTTAGACAAATAGAAAAGTAAGAATGTTTTGTTGAAAAAAATTTAAGAATGTTGACGAAAGAAATTCAAGATTAATTTATTATTCTTGCACATTACTTTACCTAGTTTTTCTATTGAGTCCATTGAACACAATGTAGTAGGTTCTCATTGGACACATTAGAGCCCCCAATGCGTCTAATAAGAACCTGCCACATAGTCTATTAGACATCATACATAGTGTCCAATGGACTCTATAGAATATGTATTACTTCACCAATAGGAGAGAGAAAATATTAATCGGGATAATAAGGTAATTTTTGCGTTTCTTTTTGTTATTATTTTGTCAATCTTTTAGAATAAATAAAATAATCCTTATTAAAACTACGAGACAAAATGGGTGAGATTGAAAGGTGGGGACTATGTAGAACATATGGCTTTCAAAACATATTTGAATGTAATTAGTTTGACTAATCACTACTCACTAATATATAAAAACAAGTATCCTCGTAAAACATTCGATTTCCCATTTTGTCCATATTTTTTTCTCTTAATTCCTAACTTGCCCATGTTTCTTATTGCACCTCATTATTACATGTCATTAATCCTTTATTCCATCATTATTATTATTTACCATTAGACTTCTCTACTAAAACCTTTTTCATTGCGATTAATTTCAATTCAATTCCTTTCAATTTATTCTTCAATTTCAATCACTAATGAAATTCACTAACAAAAGAATAATAAATTCTTGAAAATCATTGTGGCTGTCATTCCTACTATAAAATAATTTTAATTGTCATTTTAAGTACAAGTTTTAAAATAGAAATTAACAATTGTTTGCTTAATAATTTGTAATTAAAATATTTTGTTACTATTGTGTGATTAATCTTATGTCATCATACGACTTATAACACACGTCTAAATTACTCGTTTTTATAAAAACAGGATAAAATAAAGAGTTTGCAAATATTTCCTTTCAAATGAATGCCATAGGAAAGACTATTGGTTCAAAGAACTTTGCACAAAATTTACGGCGAGCTACATAAACTTTTGAGGAAGAAGTCAAGCTATCGGCTGCAAAGATTTGCACCATAACATATCTTATCAAATATGAAACGAATGATGATATTCCATCTCCCCCAACAATCATAAAATATGAAATGATGATATTCCATCTCCGGCCCTAGTTTCTTTCAGTTAGGTTTGTTATGGGTTGTGTTTTGGGTCTACTGTCCGTGGGCTAAGTCCTTGCTGGTATTTTTATATATTTTTTAATTCATCCCCTTAGCTTCGTGTTGATTCTTTTTTCCCCCTTAACGTGTTTTTATTCTGGAATTTGTCGGTTGAATATAATAAAGTGTAGTTCCTAAATTTTATTAGAATTTTGTATATTTTGTCATATAACTAGAAAATACAATTGTAATTTTTTGTTGAACTTTTAATTACTTCATCATTGAATTAATTTACGTCTTTGAGGTATGTATATTATTTAATATTTTCTTCTCTAGTTCTGTTGTTGTTATTTACTTTTGGATGCATTACTTTTTCATTTTTATTCAATTTTTACTGTGTAGTAATAAAATTCTAAAACTCATTCAGATACTTCTATGTTCATTTGTATTGTTGATTACGTTATTATGATTGTGTTATATTAAAAATAACTACAAATGTCTTAAAGTATGGGGTATGTAATCTCGCTAATTACCAGAAAAATATTTCAACAATGTCATGAAATTCTGTAACTCTCTCTCTCTCTATGCTTTAAAATAATACTCCATCTGTCTTAAAAATATAGTCCACTATTTCATTTTCGTCCGTCCCAAAAATATAGTCTACTTTCTATATGGAAGATCTATTTAATGTTTCATTTCTATATGTCCTTAATTAATTATTGTTATTCAACTATCTATGCATTGAAAATATTTCAAATAATTAATAAAACAAGGATATATATATTTATAGAAGAAAATAAGGTAAAATTAGATGTTCTAACCACATCATTTATTAATTCTTAATTCACATAAAATTACATACTGGACTATCTTTATAGGACAGAGAGAGTATATACCATTAGGCCTGGGCGTCGGCCTGATTGGGTTGGGTTTGGACCCAACCTGAACCTGACCTGATAGTTAGTCGGATTGGTAAGTTTCGAACCGAGCCGATCCGACTTGGTTCTGAAACCCGAGTCAACTCGGGTTGACTCAGGTCGAGTCGGTTGACGGTTTGTGCTAACGCTTAAAAAAAAAATTAAAACCTAATGAGAGGCCCAACAAAATTAAAATGACCAAATTCAATGTACATGATCCATCTTTCACAACCAAAAAGAGATGGAAAAAAAAACTAACATCACGAGATTCAGGGCAAACACTCTCTTGAATTTGAATCAAAGCTCCCAGCCCTAAATTCAAGTATTCAACTAACATCAAAATGACAAAATCCCACACATATCACTTTACTTCTCATTTAACTTGAGTATATTAGAAGAGAAATTTGTTTGGGTTACTGATGCTCCCAAACAAAGAGAAATCTGCTATTTGGATAGCAGCAGCAAGGCGTCATCAGCCAGCAACAGCGACGACGGCGCCAGATTGAAGGGAGACGGGCAGCAACGGTAGCGCTTGGGATCCAAAAAACACTTCGAAAATCATGGGTTATATACTGATACAAGACCAATGGAAGAAGGAGATTTTGAGATGAGCGTTTGGCCGTGGAGCTTTGTTGTTATCTTACATCAACCAAGCCAAGGCTTGTTTGGAGCTTCCTTCGAATAACCCTTCTTCTAATCATTCAAC
>CAVNYN010272111.1:0-34808 GCA_963692815.1 Nyctanthes arbor-tristis | reverse complement strand
GGTTGGGTTATTTTCTGAAATATGTTCATCAACTCCCAGTGTTTTATGTCCTAAACTACTAGTCACAGCTTATTTGGTTCTTAGACACAAATACTCTGTCTGCAGGATATAAGTGGCCAACCTCGAGTAACTAGCTATCCGAAATATGGGTTGGGTAACTAAGATTCTCAAAGGTTCTAGTGATAAAATCTCATATGGACAATCTCATGGGAAATATGAAGATGATCCCATATGGGAAGGGCATCCTACTACAGCGGTAACTGTTGCTGTTTTCTGGTCATTTTTCGTTCAGTTGTTTGATATATTTTGCTTGTGCGGACTTTGTCCAGAATCCAATGCCTTGAAAGTATTCAATGTTTTCATACATGCACACTGGTTTTCTTCCAAAATTATCTTTGTGCTATATTCTAAGAGCTTGAGATCGGAACTTTATCTTTGTCCTGTTTATATATAGGAAGCATGGACAGATTTTGACGGGGAAGAAATTGATCATGCAATTGCTCTTTCTCTTGCTGATGAAGATGAGAAAGGAAAAAAAGTAGTTGGTAAGTTGAAAGTTTGCTGCATGTACCACAAGGAATCATATGCAAGGTGTAGAGTTTGTATGATTTCTTCAGTTCTTTTTCTTGGATTACTGTTATGTATATCCCAATTCTTGTTAATGCTGACTACGTGCTATTCGCTATAAACTTCTTCGCTGAATTCTTCTACACTTACTTAACTGGAATTTCTTATATGTAAACTAATAGTAAAGAACAATTTTTACATTTAAACTAATAGTTAGATTTTACCGGAGTCAGCTAATTTGTATTCTCATGCATGTTCTGGGATAAGGATATTTTTCATGTGGACTTTTTAAGGCTTGGGTTGCAGGAGTCTTTAATGACTTTTTAACTTACCTAAATCAATGTGCTGATATTCAGGCACTGAATCTCACTTGGAAGATGATGAACAGCTTGCTAAGATTCTTCATGAAAGTCTGAACATAGACTCTCCACCTCGACATGATTATGGAGGTCTGTTTGCACCTTATCCACACAGGTAATTAATTTCTCTCTGTCACAGAAGAGGGGCTTAAAATCAGAACATGATGATGTGTACTAACTCTAAGACAAAGAACATTGTGCAAGTATGTACCTGAAGGGAAAAGTGTGGGATTTCTTGTAGTGGGTTCAGGCTCATTTGATTGCTATCAAGATATAATTGCCAGAGGAAAACTTGGAAGTTTTAAATGGTTTCATTGGATGTTTTCCGAACCTGTTCTTGTTTCTTGGCACCCAAATAATTGGAAAGTGGCTTTGTTTCAATGTGGCGTCACGCTGAGCACAAGTGAAGGGATGTCAGAACATCCAAACCCAATGGGTCGAGTAAATTAGTATTCTCTTGTGCTGTTCTATTGCCTGGCCATGAAAGTTTAAACATATAAGTGGCTGAAATGGAATTTCGAAAATTTGAATTTAGTGACCAATAAGCTGCCTCAAGTACTTGTCAGAATTCATTTCTAATCAAAAGTCTGGCACGTACACAATTTCACACGAACTGTTTGTTGGCTCTCTTATCCTATGTTAAACTAACTCATCTAAACCTGCTATGGGAGAAGAGTCCTGCTAGTTTATAGGGAATCCTTTAGAAAATAGGGTAGAGTCACCATCTTACCCCTAGATTATTTTTTCCTCAATCACACAATACGTAGGGGTAAGATGGTAAAATCACACTGTTCTGTAAAAGATTTTGTGAAGACTTCGTTACAAATAGCATTTTCCGTGCGAGAAGGGACATTGATTAATTTAGATTTGTGTCTTGAACACTATGCACCTTTGTTATTGACTCATGATGCTGTCTTAATATGATGCTCTAGACGTGCAATTGTGTACATGTTCTTATACGGGGATTCAAGGAGGCTACCGTAGAGTGTATCACCTAAGCCCAACAGGAAAGGAAGTATAGCCTGTTGTCCCACAACCCAATTCTGCGTTAACATGGAAATTCCCATTTGATTTCCAATTGAAGACCAAATTTGAAAATTCCAATCCTAGTTGAACTTCTACAAATTTTGCTTAATCTTACTGGCAGTATCTTACCATACCCTGTATTCTTTAGTTAACTTTTATTCAATTTTCTTTCCATCTACAATCTATTGCTTCTCTCTTTAAAAGCCAAAGCACGCGTCACACTGACATTTATATATTTAAAAAATCAGCTTCAACTGTTTTCTAATAATACCATCAAGATCATTTTGTATAATAATATTAAAACTAGTTAGATTAGAAAAGAACGAGTATATGTTTTTACCGTTTTGTTTTTGTTTTCGGTGTTCCGTTGTTTTTGTTTTTGTTGTTGGTTCGATCATTTTTTCATTATTGTTTCTGCATTATTCACAAGTTTAGCAGGTAGGGACCAGACTGGCATTATAGATTTTCTGAAACAGCTTATATTTTACCACGTGAGACTAGACTAGCAAGTGACTACATGCGTCTTTTACATTTATATAAATAAACTTTCTCGTTTCTACTATCAGTGGCCTTTCAAGATATTTGTAGTAGCCCACCTGTGTTTGAATTCTAGCTCCGTCCCTCATGGCTCTTGTATTGAACTGCAAAAGGGACTTTGACATTGCACATCAACTGATTGGTGGATGAGTTAACATTGCGTCTCAGGAATGAAATTCTAATTTCGCCCCCACCCCTTCTTTTTCTCTGTTTGTCTGTCTGTGTAATATCAGGCATAACATATTTCTTGTTGTAGGATTTGTGCTGGCTGTAACGGTGATATTGGTCATGGAAGATATCTGAGTTACTTGGGATCTTTTTGGCATCCTGAATGTTTTCGCTGCCAAGCTTGCAATCTGCCGATTTCCGAATTTGAGGTCCTGAACTTGTCTAATTCAAGTTCAATAAAGCTTTCCTTTTTGCGTGCTTATATTCCATTAAGAGTTCTGGAATAAGTATTTCAAAGTCGGTTCTGTTTTACATATTTTTACAGTTTTCCATGTCTGATAATGGTCCCTACCACAAATCCTGCTATAAAGAGCTGTATCACCCCAAATGTGATGTTTGCAAGAACTTTGTAAGTTCCTATTTTCGGTAAAATAAACTGCATATCATTATATTTCTCGGATTTTCTTATCAGTTCTTAATGTTGTAGAATTTCTAATGCATTTGTTCATGCTTATTTGGAATAACAGTTGTTGACAAAAGCATGATTAGTTTTTCCTATGCTTCCAAAGCTAGAGGTGTGAGTCTGTTGGAACTGTAATCCACCTTAAACTAAATGGCCACGTTCTTCAGTTTCAAATTCAATCTAGGAGTACATAACTAAACTCTATATTCATATTGAAGTGTTAATTAGACTCGAAAGGACTAAGAAATTAATTAAGTCAAAATCTGAGTATTAAGTACTAAACAAGCACTATGTTTTACTTGTGCTAAAACATTTTTGTTACCTTTAAATGCGATACTAACATTATTGTGTCTCTGGTGTTTTGTCATATATTTTTCATTGAAATAGATACCTAGAAATGCAAATGGTCTTATTGAGTATAGGGCACATCAATTCTGGAATCAGAAGTACTGCCCGTCACACGAACGTGATGGTACACCTCGCTGTTGCAGCTGCGAGAGAATGGAGGTGAGCTTGCAGAAAGTACTCCTAATTAGAAAGAAAACATTCAAAAGAACCAATTAATTTATCAATCGGAATGACGAAGCTACTTAAAATTGATGCAACTAATAAGCCCAGAATATTGTATGTTCTTGATTGTTCGTTTAGCTTTTCTCATAAGTTGCTTAAGTTTTCTTAGTTTACTTCTTTAAAAGAGAGGGAAAAAGACACTTTCCTGAAGGCTGAAAGCAAGTTTCAACTTAATTTTAAAATAAATTGCTTATTTCTGACTTCCGCCAATAAAATTCTGTGTTTACACTTTAAGCCGTATGGATCATGGTAGATTAATACACAGACCTTGTGATCCATGCAGCCACTAGACACCAGATATCTGATTCTTGATGATGGTCGAAAGCTATGTCTGGAGTGTTTGGACTCGGCAATAATGGATACACATGAATGCCAACCTCTCTATCTTGAAATACAAGAATTTTATGAAGGTTTAAATATGAATCTTAAGCAACAAATTCCATTGCTCTTGGTCGAGAGACAAGCATTAAATGAAGCCATGGAAGGAGAGAAAAATGTATGTTTTCTTCCTGAAGATTGTATCACACATTATATTTCCTTTAATTGCATACATGTTTGTAATGTATGAGTTGTGTCCAGGGTAATCATCACATGCCTGAAACTCGAGGACTTTGCCTTTCGGAAGAGCAGACTGTTAGAATAGTATGAATACCTTTCAAGAGATATTTTCTTTTCTTTTTTGAATTAAATAAACATGTCACTTAACTTTTGACTTTCATATATGTTTTCTTAGATTTAATTTATTCTTTTTTTTTTTTAAAAAAAAAAAAGATTTTGAGGCGGCCGAGGATTGGAGGTTATCGAATAATTGACATGTTCACCGAGCCTCATAAGCTAGTCCGTCGTTGTGAAGTGACAGCAATCCTCATTTTATATGGCCTTCCTAGGTACGTGCAACTTTTCTTTTTCCTTTTTGATGATGCTTGTATTTTCAAAGACAGGCTAAAATGTGCTACTTGAATCCAGGTTACTGACTGGGTCCATCCTGGTTCATGAGATGATGCACGCATGGCTTCGACTTAATGGTACTTCTCTGAAGGAAACCTCATGTTTCTGGCAAAATCCTTTAAAAATATCGTTAGTAGATCATCTTACAGCTGCATTTCATGTGAACCACTGACCTTTATGTTGAAGTGGTTATTAAGGTTCGATTTTTGTTTTAGTTGGTCACTCAGCAAAACTGGTCAAGTTTTCTAATGTGTTTTCAATGTCTAAGAAGTCACGTTCCAATGTGGCATCAACAAAGAGGTCATCTACATATTACGTATTCCGCTCGCAACAGTAATGGATTTGAAATTAGTTACCAAATTGAGGGAAACTTAACTGACTACATTAAAAAAAATTAAGTCCCAAGAAAAACAGAAAAGGAAAACAAAAGGGTGAAAAAAGAAAAAGAAAAAGAGAGTGACTAACAGTGTTTGTGCACCCCCAACCCCTTCTCCTAGGTGCAATATATATAACTGGAATTACTGACTCTGGCAGGTTACCCTAATCTAAGTCCAGAAGTTGAAGAAGGTATCTGCCAAGTTTTAGCTCATATGTGGCTGGATTCTGAAATTATTGCCTGTTCGGGTGGTAATGTTGCTTCAACTTCATCTTCATCCTCGGCCTCCTCATCTAGCTCTTCGAAAAAAGGCAAAAGGTCTCAGTTTGAGAAAAAACTTGGAGAGTTTTTCAAACACCAGATAGAATCAGATGCTTCTACTGCGTATGGAGATGGTTTTAGAGAAGGCAACAAGGCAATGCTTAAGTATGATCTGAAAACAACACTTGATCATATCCGGCTTACAGGAACCTTTCCGTGCTAAGTTCATTGGTAATCTGCTATGAGTTTCTTATTTAGTTCTTCAATTTGCACAGTATTAAACAAGTTTAAAGAAAACCAAAGAGAATTAGAGAATATATAAGAGACGCTGAGACTGATGCCAGAATAAGTCCTGTTGCAATAAACCTTTTTTAGCATATAATCATACATAAACAAGGAGAAAAAAAAAAACAGTTATCTAATTGACTTTTTCTTGTTGTAAATAAAGAAATAAATATAATGATTATGTCTATGTTTCTTATGTTGTTACTGGTCATGCAATTAATTGTTCTAATTTCTTTAATTCGAGTGCAAGGGGGCACTCCCTGTGAATCATTTCAGTCATGATAAAAGGATCCTACTAATCGTGCTCTTCCGATCTAGAAAATTGTCTGTGGTAGTCAAGAAAAACCCATGTTATCTTGAAGGCTTTAATGAATGGTTGACTGCCTAAGCCTGGAGTCATCTTGCCGTGTCCTAGAATAGTCGAGCATGGCTTGCCCTGTGTATAACAAGGGGCAATTTAGTTAAGTGCACCAATTACATAACTCGTGTAGTTTGAGCCGCCTTGCCTTGTAACAAGGCTTGAGCCTTTCCTCTTGCTCATGTGCAGAGTGGTTGGACTCTGCATTTGGATGCTCTAAAAATTGCAAAGGCTGGAAATGCAAAATGCCGGTCTCAGCATTTCCCTTCTTGAACATATTCCACAGAAAAACAATTAAGAACTCATGTTTATATAGTGTGTTGATTATATAACATTAGCAGATATATTGAAAAAATGTAAAAGAAACTAGAATTTTAGTTTTAGAAGGAACGGCATCTTGTCTGAAAATGGTGGATCAGAGTATTTTCCGGTGAGAATCTGTGATGAAAGATATTGATTTGCAGCCTTAGTGTAGTGAATCCCATCCCAACTCACATACTCTGTACTGTCATTACAACCTTTGGCTGTGGCTGAACTTCCATTCAGAACTTTTGTTTCTCCACATTTGAATCTGCTGTCATAGTTCAATGGAGGACCTCCATATCCACAGCAGGCCATAATCGGCTGCTCGAATCCTGTACATACATAATTGTTGAGTGAGATATTCATGAGACCGAACATAGTATCGAAAAAATATTAATACGGCGAAGGTATACTAACCATATCGAGAATAGTTTGCTATGAGATTCGACTTGATTGCGTAGATATCCACATATGTGAAATTTGCATCTGGGTATTGGCCTTGTAACTTCTTTGAGAGTGCATGAAGTTGCAGATTGAAAAGTCTTGCAGCCTGATTATGGTTACTTACACATCCAAGTTCATCAAGCTTTGATGGATCAGTTCCAAACTTGGCCACATTTTGTGCCAAGCATCCAAGGGGACCTGTGTTGTGAATCCAAAAGTTTCTTGCTTGTTGCTCGTACAGTTTCTGCACGGGTAACCGTAAGAGACTTAAGATGATGCCTCAGGTCGAATCGCTCGTATTCTAATGGATTCCTTAAAAGTTATAGGATACTAACCTGGATACCGTCTTCAAATTCTGCTAGAATTGATGGAATTGAAGCAAGGATTTGATCGAATGTCTTAGAATAGAAGGCGCCTGCGAGATCGTTCTGTCCTATGTCAAACGAGTAAAGCCCCTTCTGAAAATAATGTTGAGCAGGAATGTACTTGTCATACCTGCTTGCTGCCAAAATATATATTCATTAGTTTCATGTCAGATATACAGTATTGGGCATGACTCGACTGTAAAAGAACGAATGTATGTACTTTTAGCCTGAATTTCTTGGACCCGAGCCTTGAATCGAAGAAACTGGGCCACTTGAATCCCAAATGAAAAGGGGCTAACAGAGGATGCAGTTGCCGGAAGTATGGTAGAACCAGCAGCTGCAAAATTGCATCCTTTTCTAAAGCTCGGTGTACCGATTGCTTCCAAATATGCATTCAGAAAGGGTAAGTCCATTGCATCCACTGCCACATTAAAAAAAAAAAAAGGGAAAAAAGAAACGTTAGTTTTTGAATGAAAACTTCTCACTGGGGCCAGAATCTTCAATGAGAAATTCAAGTCATACTGAGAAAATCGATGATGAGACGGCCATCACAGAATCTGCCGGACGGTTTCTGGAAATAAATCTGCCCATTGGGCGGATCAAGGCGTTCACCCATGCCAGCAACAAGATCCCCGGTGTCAGAGTTGGAATCTCCGAAGTTGAAAACTGCAGGATAATTGAAATCAATGGAGCATGCAAAGGGAAAACAGGTGATGAATATTAGTGGAAGAAGAATCTGTAAGGTGTAAGTGTCTGAAGCCATGTTCATGGATGAATAGATGAAAGAAGTTTGAGATTTTAAGTAATTGTAACTGCCAAACCAATGGCAGGTTTGATCTTGCCCATAATGGAAAGACTGGTGGGGTTTTAGCTTTTTCTTTTTGTTTCTTGTGTGCACTCAAAGTTATCTTTGGAATGCAGTGAACTATTTCGATTGCTTAAATATTGGTTATATTTTGTAGGGTATGTTAGTTACAAATGATGTCAAAGGGGGCATCTAATTCGAAAAACCGCCGGACCCAAGAACCCTAACTGATTGGGTTGGGCCGGATGGAGTTAAATAAGTGAATGGGTCAAGTTGGTTTACATCATAACTGTTTGAAATGAACTTGAAGTGCCCTTCGTGTCGGTTTAAAGTTAGATTGGAAAAGGGGGAAAATTAAGTTAACCGGACCCGACCCACTGTATATATTAGAAGAATTAAGCTACTAGTACAAAACTTTTGTACAATATTCTTTTTTACAAAGTGATGTGGCCTTGAGATTGTTAAACATTTAAAAAGTGATGTGATGTGTGAAGAAGAGAAACCCTCTCACATCACTTTATAAGGAAAATTGTGGTAAAAAAAATTTGTACGTGAAACAAAATTCTCCTCTTCCGTTTCCCATGTTCTAAAGCACATCTATGCATCAAACTCAAAACTTGAAGTCGATGCACAGCTAGAGAGGAGAAAAGCGATGTCATTGTGTTCTTTATTAGCAAAAGTTAAACGATAACTTTTAGATCTAATTGGGTGATCATACCCCACTCTTCTCAAATTTACTGGTTTCAATTGGATAATCTAATGGATGTATGATTTTGGAAGACTTTAATTTTAAATTCACATCAAAGAGATTGGTGAGGGTGGTCTTTCTTTTAGGTAAACTGAAAAGTATAGCCTAGCCAATATTAAGCCAACCCAACCTGATTACAGTCAAATTGGGTTCTATCAAGTTGAGTCAACATAGGGATTTTTTAGAAAACTACCCAACAAAACATTTTGAATTAGGAAAATGCGGCCCTAAGAAAGAAAACATAAAAGTACGGCCTAACTCACAATAAAGAGTAAGAAAAATTCTAGGGAAATATTATTAGCTGATATTCTTATGTGGCACATTTATATTGGATGATGAAAAAGTAGCCATGTAATCATCACTCAATGAATATATGCTACATAAGAATGTCACCTAATAATGTCCCATTTTTCTTGTCCCCTTAGAATTGCTCAAAGAGTAATGATAAACTTTTAAGTTAGTTCACTAATTAGTTCACTAGTTGTGTATTAATATGAAGGGTAAAACAGCTAATTAAAGCATTTAAATAATTTGAGTTTTAGATATTTCAGGGTTAAGATTGTAAATCAGTGAACTAATTGATAAACTAACCTAGAGGTGTAGCATTACTCAAATACAAAAGAAATCACAATTGTTTATGGGCCTGTCTCATTCAATACATAGGCCTAGTGTGTGTGCCTCTCTCATTCAATACATAAGCCGTGTGTGTGTGTGTATATACACACACATATTTGACTAATTTAAAGTTTTTGTTTATTGTTATTATTATTACTACTACTAGGTTTTTTACCAGTGCGTTGCACATGAATAAAAAAATAATAAAAAATAAAACAGGAAATAATTAAAACAGATAACATTGTAATGACAATCAAATGTAGTAATGACAATCACTATTGTTTTCATTATGTCGTAAAAATATCCAACAAGTGCATGGGGTTGAAACAAGTGATATAAGTAATGAATCAAGTGTCGTACCCACGAGGATTGGTATTTAAATTCACTTTAACTAAGCAGTTCTGACAAATAACACGAATAAGCAACCACACAATTAAAACTTGAGTTACAAATTGATGAAACACATAAAATTATGCAAGATAATTTAAAAGCAAGAATCAATAGGAGTTAAACGAATGCAAATGTTTAAAGCACTAGGATCTCTGAATCCGTCACTGTTTCCACAATCAATCCTTACTTGTTCAAGCCTAGGGTTGAAAATCAATAATCCTAATTTATTCGGAAGCCTCTCTCGATGGTCAACCAAACCTATACCTATATACAAGACCAATTATCTCTAATTAACCTTCAAACATAAGGCATGCTTTCATTCACCTTGATTATTACCCAACGATTTCACAGAGCATAATAGTATATCTAACTATTATAGGACCCTATGTTGTTCAATGCCATATGCTAAACTCATGATGAATCTCTCGAAAACAACATGAATCACAAAGCTCAATTGAATGGTGATCAAACATTAAATTGAAATAAGTGCATAATAACCAATCAACCCAACAACATGAACAATAGCAAGAATGAAATACTATAAATTAATCATGAAAATAATGGGTTTTATCATGAACCCTAGTTGAAAGAATTTAGCCTAGCATGATATTACCAAACAAAACAATAAATAATGATGAATCCATTAAAAAGAAATAGAAAGATAGAACCCTGGATGTCTAATCGCTTCCAACTTGTATTTCTCACTCTTCCTTGCGTATTTCCCTCCCTTTATGTTATTCTTCGTTCCTTTATAAGTGTAGATGCCTTAGAATACCCAAAATCTCTAAAACCGGCCGAAAAAGCGTAAAATCACTAGTTCTGCTACGGCCCCCGGCTAAGCCGTGGTTTGCTTGCCACGGCCAACCTGCAGGCTACTTTCAGCATGCACGATTCAGTCCCTGATTTGACTTTTTCTTTCAATAATGGTCATTTTCAGTATTTTTCTTCATTTATACCAGTTCAAAACTTCTCCAGCGCTTCACAAAAGTCCTCGAACTCCTCAAATACGACCCAAATAGTTTCTTTTAAGTTCTCTTGAAGTGCAATCTAGTCTTCAAACTTGTTGACACTGATCTTTTCACCCCAAACTCTCGAGCCATCAAACCTTGATGCTGCATTTTGAATGTAAAGCCTTAGTTTGGTTCAAAAATCATTTTTTTCACTTGCCGTCACCCCAATTTGAGCTTTTCACCTATATGACCCATGTTCACACAAATTAGGCAAAAATCTGCTCAAGTATATATAAAATTGAATACGTTAAGCGAAATATTTTGCATCTAAAATACACTTATCAAACTCCTCTAAACTTAACCCTTGATCACCCAAAGCAAGAAATTTACCTAACTATATCAAACAACACAAAATAAAATTTAACACATCGCACAAATTAAAAGACATGCCAACATCCTAACATATGCCATTCATGACTGTCATAGAACATTACCACCAACAGTAAACTCTTCCAATGCTTGACTAAAGAATGTGCATAATCACATCCACCATCATACACTCTGATTGGGCATCCGAAATCACAATAGTCATATATGTTCTCACCCTTTCGTGAGAATCGCACATCTCCAAAACTTGTATTTTTTTCTTTTTTTTTCACTTCCCTATTTTTTTCCATGAGGGCCTATGCTATAGGTTTTAATTCCTCACCTCTCAAGGAAATACCAAGTCAATTTCTGTCTTACTATAAAAAAACTAGCTTATTCAATGAGGATTATCTCAATTTTTGAGAGCCTCAACTTTTCCAAATTGAAGTATAGTCTTGCACTCTTTTTTTCCCATTTTTTATATCATTCTTCTTTTTCCTTCCTTCTTTTCTGAATCTCTCACTCCTTTTCTAGTTTCTTTTTTTCTTGAGATTTCTTTCTTTTCTCAACTGCCTCATATGTCTTATGTGCAATCTATCTCTTCATTGGGCTTTTTGTATGACCTTTTAGCGAGAGCTTTGGGTCGATGACTTCCGGTTCAGTTGACCCAGGGCACCAGGTTTAAAGGACCCTTAAGCACTTAATTACTTGAATCACACAACTTCTAAGAGTGGTAAAGCCACATCGAAGGCATTCTCTCTATTTTTTTTCTTTCGAACCTAACCTATGCAAGACTTATAATAGGGATGAGATCACCAGCATCTGATCATTGCCTAACTTCTATTGTTTAGTCAAGAACACTCCACACAAATTTTGCAACATGCACGAAATACGCACCAACCTCACTAGTATTCCCAAAGCTCAACCTTCCCCAACTTGAACTTAAATAGGTTTTGCAACTAAGTACAATGAAAGGGCAAGATATAATAATTTTCACTTTGAATAATATCTAAACCATTCACCCAGCCAAAGTGTAGATTATGGTGACTTATACTAAATAAGGAACCAGTCAAGCATGGATAAGTAATTTTCAACAAACTAAATTTATGTAGCAATGTCTCATCACAAATCACAAACAACACAGGTTCCAAAGTAATTTATGTCAAACTAGCCGGCAAGGCACAATAATCCAATTGAAAAACATCACAATATTTCTTGAACTCTTTTTTTTTTAATAAAAAAAACCCGGAATATCAATGATAACACAAGAACACTTCAAATTAACAATAAATGCCTAAAAAGCAAAGACAAACTGCTTAAATGAATATGGTTACATTCCAACAGTTAATATCACCAGCATAGGCATCAATCTTCAAAATAAATTATAGCTTTCCCAATCTTAAAAATTTACATTGTAAGAAAAACAAAAGGATATTACCCGATAAAGCGCTTTTGGGCTAATGTTTGCTTTGACTGAATATCACATCCCAGGAGGAGGTCAAGGTTCTTGTGGCTGCATAAGGCGTGTGAACATGTCCGTGACCTCTTAATGCTCTCTTATTTGCTCTTCTCTATCAGCATGCATTGTCTTAATGATAGCTTGCTGCTCTTGATAAAGCCTCTGATACTGCTGCTCATGGAATTCTCCGTCTACTATCATTTGTGCCTGCATAGATTCAAGGACTGGACCAAAATTCACACCACATCTTCAACATCTCTGTGGTGGTGGCACTGCTTGTTGTGGATCTTGCCCAACCATCTCCTCATCAGATCCTCCGTCTTCCATCGCTTCTATTTCATCTTGCTCTTCTTCTTCTTCACTTAAAAGTTGTGTATTACCGATTCAAACACACTGGACATCGGACATCGGACTGGCGCACAATATGAATATTTAGAGCACTTGCTGAAGTTTTTTTCTCCTTCGGATGGAAGCATAGGCACACGAGCAAGCTTGCACAGCCCTAATATCAAGGACGGACACACCAACCGGACTTTTACAGTTTTCTTGGCTATTTCTTTCACTTTGTGAATATTATACCTACAAAGTCCAAATCATACCCGTGTATGAAGGCATACAGCACGTAGAGCTTGTTGCTATAGATGTATGTCATGTTGGAGGATGGCAGAATGTTGTGGTAGAGGACATGATGGAAGATCCTGTACTTTAAATTGAACACACTGGGGGTAACCCTATGGTTGGATGAACATACTTTTGGAGCCTTCTCATGGAAGCTGTCATGGATCACAATATTCCAGTCATCGATGACTATCAACTCTGACGTTCCGCGGGGTATCCCATAATAGTCTGCAATAACATTTGGGCTGAAAGGAACTGAAATACCCTTAACATAAGTGTGAAACCGGTGCTCATCATCCTCATCCTCAATGGTGGTGCGTAAAATTCATGAACAGTGTCGGATACACGGTATGTGGTTTAGTGACTATATGCTTATTCTATCCTTTTGTGCCAATGAGGTCCCCAACCCCTATGTTTCATAAGTTCTGAGGATCCACGCCCGTTCATAGATTAAATCAGCATCCTTGAAAACATCATACCTATCCTTGGCTTCCTCGGTGATAAATGCTTGATAATTACGTTCCAACCTTTGCCTTTTGGAAGCACTAGAACTCTCGGCCACTGCCTTTCCTTTGTTAGCATTAGAAGGATTTCTTGTTCTTGGAGGCATTGTCAAAAACTACAAGACAGAGGTGTAATACAACATGCTAAGAATCAAAGAACACCAAGCAGAATACAATGAACACTTTAAACATATAACAATATTCCACAATGTGCTCATGTATAACTAAAGCACACATTAACCTTTTATTTTAGTGTTCTAAGCATATAAAACAATTCCCTCAAACTTGGCATCTTAATATCCCAAACCATAAAGTTGAATCAATGAGCAAGTTGGTTTGGGCAATTCATCAAACACATAGAGGGCCCAAATTCGCATGAACAAGGTGTTTAGCTTTTGGGTGTATAATCTAGCCATGTAAAATTTAATCTAAGAACAACAAGCATAAACCTCAAAGAACATTATCCATTTGCTTTAACAAACTACACAACATAGAACACAATGTAGATAGCATACGCAAATAAATTGCCAAGAAGTTTCAAGTGTTCACATACCTTTAGCAAGTAAGGGAAGAGAAATCAAAGAAATTGCCCTTTTAATCTTAATGTAAACTAATAGCCAACTATTGCAAGAGATAAATATGGATGGAAGTGAAGAGCTGAAGTGGAGAAGAATGGGTTAGAAGAGCGGCTAGGATTAAAAAAAAAAAAAAAAACAAAGAAAGGCGGCTAGGCAGCGGTTCGCATACTGCGGTCAATGATTTTTTTTAATAGCACATGCATGAAAAATACTGAATGTGTCATGTAACTTACCTAATAATGCAATTAAAGACAAAGAAAAATAATGCAAAGATGAGTTCTTAAATACGCAAAACACAATTAAATAAAAGAATAGAGTTAGAAAATTGGGTTACCTCACAATAAGCGCTTGATTTATAGTCACGAGCTCGACTTTGCACAGTCATCATTCTGGACTTGCCAACTTGGTATATAATTTCTCTTTGGAAAAATCATCTCCCCAGTATGGTTTCAACCTTTGCCCATTCACCTTAAGGCTTCTTTTGTCTTCATGAACCACCTCGACTGCTTCTTGTGGAAGCGCCTGTACAGTAAATGGACCTAACCATCTAGAACATAATTTTCACATAAAAAGCTTGAGCCGAGAGTTGAACAATAAAACCTTTTGCCCCACCACAAACTTTTTTCAGTTTATAGACTTATCATGCCACAACTTGGTCAGTTCCTTGTAGAGTTTTGCATTCTCATAAGCTTCCAAGCGAAACTCAGCCAATTCATTTAACTGGAGCAATGTCTTTTCACTGGCTTCCTTTAAGTCAAAGTTCAACTTCTTCATAGGCCAATAAGCTCTATACTCCAATTCTACTGGTAAGTGGCATGCCTTTCCATAAACAAGACGATACGGTGACATTCCAATAGGTATTTTAAATGTTGTGCGGTATGCCGATAACGCATCATCAAGTTTTAGAGACCAATCATTCCTTCATGCACTTACCGTCAATTCAATGATCTTTTCAGTTCTCTGTTGGAGATTTCTGCTTGTCCACTTTTTCGGGGATGATACGGGGTAGGAACTTTATGCTTAACTCCATACTTTGTCAACAAACCTTCAAATCTTTTGTTGCAAAAAATGTTTTTCCCCATCACTTATAATGGCCGGCGAAGTCCAAATCGAGTGAAAATATTTTTCTTCAGAAACTGAGTAACCACTCAGTCATCATTAGTAGGTGAACCAATTGCTTCCACCTATTTTGAGACCTAATCTACTGCTACGAAAATGTATAAATTTTTGCATGAAGGTGGAAAAGGTGTTATGAAACCAATCCCCCAAACATCAAATAACTCAACTTCTAAAATCTCATGGAGAGGCACATCTTGCTTCCTAGATATATTACTTATCCTCTAACGTCGGTCACACTTCTTCACAAAGGTAAAAGCATCTTTAAATAAAGTAGGCCAAAAGAAGCCAGATTGTAATACCTTTGCGGCTGTTTTTGTTGTCCCACAATTGCCTCTATAAAGTGAAGAATGACATTGGCCTAAGATAGGCTTCATCTCCTCTTCTGGTACACATCTCCTAATTACTTGATCAGCACAGATCCTATAAAGAATAAGATCTTCCCAAAAATCATTTTTAACATCTGCAAAGAATTTCTTCCGCTGCTGATAGTCATAATCTGGAGGCAAAATGTCTGTGATAAGAAAATTCACATAATCCGCATACCATGGAGCATCTCTTTCACAAGCGGCACTCTGAATACCAAAAATCTGCTCATCCGAAAACCTGTCATTAATCTTCTCTTGGTTAGTTTCAGGTTGTTTAATTATAGACAAATGGTCTGCTACCAAATTCTCTGATCCTTTCTTTTCCCGAATCTCCAAGTCTAACTCTTGTGGTAATGAAACCCACTAAAGCAACCTTGGTTTTGCATCTTTTTTAGTAAATAAATACCTTAACCCTGCATGATCTGTATAAACAATAACTTTTGAGCCAATAAGGTATGATCGAAACTTTTCAAAGGTGAAGACCACTGTAAACATCTTTTTCTCTGTGGTTTAATAATTTTATTGAGCATCATTAAGAGTTTTGCTAGCATAGTAGATAACCCAATGTATCTTGTCTCTTTCCTGACCAAGAACTGCTCCAATGGCAAAATCACTCGTATCGTATATAAGTTCAAAAGGCAAGTCCCAATTAGGTGCTATAATCACTGAAGCTGATACCAGTTTCTTCCTCAAAGCATTAAAAGCATCACGACATTCCTTTGTGAATTCAAATTTAGCATCATTTTCCAACAGATTGTACAAGAGTTTTGTGATTTTTGAGAAATCTTTTAGAAACTCCTGTAAAACCCTGCATGCCCCAAAAAGCTTCTAACACCTTTGACAGAAGTTGGTGGTGGAAGTTTTTCAATAACTTGAATTTTTACCTTGTCCACTTATATTCCTCTATTAGAATCTGATGCCCTAACACAATTCCTTCCTGTACAATAAAGTGGCACTTTTCCCAATTAAGCATTAAACTAGTGTCCTCACAACGCTGTAGACTCAAGGGTCAAATTTTTTAGGCATTCATCATATGAAGACCCAAAAATTGAAAAATCATCCATGTAGACCTCAATAAATGTTTCAACCATATCTGAAAAAATAGACATCATGCATCTCTAAAATGTGGCATGGGCATTATACAAACCAAATGACATCCTCCTATAAGCGAACATCCCATATGGACAAGTGAATGTCGTTTTTTCTTGATTCTCAAGTGCAATTGCAATCTGGTTATGACCAGAATACCCATTAAAGAAGTAGTAATGTGTATGTTCAGCCAATCACTCCACTACCCGGTCAATGAAAAGCAAGGGAAAGTGGTCCTTGCGTGTGGCATCATTCAAATTACAGTACTCAATGCAAACTCAATGTCCAGTTGTAAGTCTAACTGGCACCAGCTCATTGTTTTCATTCATTTCCACTGTTAACCCTCATTTTTTAAGAACAACATGTACCGAGCTCACCCATAAGCTGTCTGTAGATAATACCTGCATCCAAGAGTTTCAACACCTTTTTTTTGACAACTTCATGAAGATGATGATTCAATTTGCGCTGATGTTGCACCACTGGTTTGTAACTTTCCTCCATTAATATTTTATGCATGCAAATGGATAGACTTATCCCCTTGATATCTGCTATAGTCTAACCAATAGCTGACTTATGATCTCTAAGTACCTTCAGCAATTTCTCTTCCTCCTCCTCATTAAGCGAATTTGAAACAATAACTAAAAGAGTAAATGACTCACCTAAGTAAGCATACCGAAGATGTGAGGGCAATTACTTCAACTCAAGTTTTGGGGCTTTGTTGAATAGATGGTACAGCTTGAGTTAGACTGTTGCCCAATTCGATGTACTGCGTCTCCCTTTTAATCGATTCAACTCCCTGCAAATATCTCACACATTCTTCAATAACACTAGATTCTGAATCCATGTCTTGTGAATGCATAAAACACACCTCCCAAGGGTCTCAAGGGTTCTCTAATCTGAACGTGTCCATGGCTGCCCTATCAACGAAATCCACCTGAAAGTAAGCATTAGAAGGAATTGGGAACTTCATAGCTTTAAAAACATCAAAAGTGATATGTTCCTCATTTAGCCTCAACATGAGCTGCCCTTTCTGCACATCAATCAATGCCCGTCCCGTAGCGAAGAATGGTTGATCCAACAAAAGTGGAATATCACTGTCTTCACCTATATCCAAGATAACAAAATCTACAGAGAAAATAAATTTATCCACTTTTACCATAAGATCTTCCACAATTCCCATTGGATGTTTAATAGATCGATCAGCAAGTCGTATAGTTATTGTTGTTGGCTTCACCTCTCATAAACCAAGTTTCCTGAAAACAGAATGACGTATGAGGTTAATACTAGCACCTAAATTACATAAACATCTTTCAATAAATAAACTACTAATTGTACAAAGAATAGAAAAACTCCCTAGATCCTTCGGCTTTGGTGGTAGTTTGTTCTGCACTATGGCACTACTCTCTTCAGTTAACATCACTTTCTCATGCTCTTCCAACTTTCTTTTATTTGAAAGGATTTCTTTCATAAATTTAGCATAGCTAGGCATCTGATCTAAGGCATCCGCGAATGGTATGTTAATATGAAGCTTCTTGAACACTTCTAAAATTTTTCAAACTGTTTGTCTAGCTTATGCTTGCACAACCTCTGTGCAAAAGGGATGTGAGGTCCATAAGGCTTTACAAGAGGTTAGGACTCCTTTGCTTGTTCCGTCTCAACTGCAGGTTCATCAAATTGCTCTTTTTTTTTCTCTTTGAGCTTATTCAGATTTTTCTTATCTTTCTGGCCTTATTACATGAATTTTAGGTAATTGCACTCCACTCCTTCTAGTAATGGAATTCACCTATTCCTTAGGATTCACTTCTGCATTGCTAGGCCAAGTCCCTTGCTGTCTATCTGTCAACAACTTTGCAAGTTACCCGATCTAATTCTCAATATTTTTCACTGATCTTGCAGTCTGTTCTTGTTACTCTTGTAGCTTAGTAACTGTTTCCTCCCATCCGGCCTTCTTTTCATATGGTTTTGGCTAATGCTATGGCTTTTGAACATTATTATTGTTATCATAAGAGAAGTTGGAATGTTGTCTCCACCTTGTACTGTATATCTGAGAATATGGGTTGTTTTGCTGACGATTGAAATTCTGAGCATATGATGCTTGTTCTGTGAATTGTGGCTCAGCAGATAATAGTGGGCATTCTGGGGATTGATGCATCACACCACAAGTAGCACATCCAGGTACAGGGTATTGCACCATATTAGCTGTGTAGGAATGCTTCATCGATTCAAATTGTTTAGCAAGAGAATCAATCTTTGCCAACACGAATGAATTAAGATCAACCTCATGCATCCCCTCAACTTTCTTATGTGAACTTCTGTCTAGCCACATCCTATAGTGTTAACTCACTGTTTCAAACAAGTTATAAGCATCTCCAACCGACTTTGTACTCAATGTACCTCCTGCTGTAGCATCAATAGTTGAATGGCAATAAAGAGTGAGGCCTAGGTAAAAATACCTATTCTGCTTGTTTAATGGAAATCCATGATTAGGACATTGTCTGAGCATCTCCTCGAACCTCACCCATGCGTCATGGAAGTTTTCACTATCAAGTTGCCTAAAAGTTGAGATTTCATGCTTAAGCCTATTCACTTTGGACGGAGGAAAACATTTCATTGTGAATTTGTGCACCAAATTTGCCCAAGTAGTGATACTGGATGCAGGCAAGGAATCCAACAATTCTCGTGCCTTATCCTTTAAGGTGTGAACAAAGAGCCTTATTTTCAGTGCTTCCTTATTGATATGCGGGTACTGAAAATTCTCGTATATTCCAAAAACCGTGACAAATGATGGTGAGGATTCTCATTCACCCCTCCACAGAATAGCAAGTTGTTGGAGAATAAATTTATCACATCTAGGTGTAACTGAAAGTAATCATGCCTATAATTTGGAAAAACTACACTTGCCCTATTTTGAGCCAAGGGAGGTATCATGAAATCCTCCATTAACTCATCTCTTTCATTCACTTCAACTATATGCTCATTTTGTCCCCCATTGTTACCTCCAGGTACAAATGGTCCAATTGGCAGGACTTCTTGGTTATGATTATCACTCATGTCTATTTTCTATTGTTATTCCTTCTCTTTTCGCTCCCAAATTCTTTGGCGAATGCAAAGTCTTATACCAAACAAAAACAAAAATAAAATTCAGCAATAAAATAAAATAAAATTGTCAAGTATAGCCTAATTAAAGCAATTATTAATTTAGCCGATTCCCGGCAACGGCGCTAAAAACTTGTTGTAAAAATCCACAAGTGTATATGGTCAAAACAAGTAATATAAAGGATGAATCGAGTGTCATACCTATGAGGATCAATATTTAAATTCACTTTAACTAAGCAGTTCTAACAAATAACACGAATAAGCAAACACACAATTAAGACTTGAGCTGCAAATTGATGAAACACGTAAAATTATGCAAGATAATTTAAAAGCAAGAATTAATAGGAGTTAAATGAATGAAGTTGTTTAAAGCACTAGGATCCCTGAAGCCGCTACCGTTTCCATAATCAATCTTTAGTACTCGCCTTCACTTGTTCTAGCATAGGGTTGAAAATCAATAATCCTAATTTATTTGTAAGCCTCTCTCGATGGTAAACCAAAACTATACCTATATACGAGACCAATTATCTCTAATTAACTTTCGAACCTAAGGCATGCATTCATTCACCTTGATTATTACCCAATGATTGCATAGAGCATAATAGTATCTTTAACTATTATAGGACCCTATGTTGGTCAATAACATATGCTAAACTCTTGACGAATATCTCGAAAACAACATGAATCACAAAGCTCAATTCAATGGTGATTAAACATCAAATTGGAATAAGTGCATAATGAACAATCAACCCAACAACACGAACAATAGCAAGAACGAAATACTATAAATTAATCATGAAATACATGGTTTTATCATGAACCCTAGTTCAAAGAGTTTAGAGTAGCATGATATTACTAGACAAAACAAGAAATAACAATGAATCCATTAAAAGGAAATAGAAAGATAGAATCCTGGATCTCCAATCGCTTCCAACTCATATCTCCCACCTCTTCCTTGCGTATTCCCCTCCCCTCTTATGTTATTCTTTGTTCCTTTATAAGTGTAGACGCCTTAGAATACCCAAAATCTCAAAAATCACTAGTTCAGCAACGGCGCTGTTTGCTTGAAGCGGCCAACGCGGCCAATAGAGAATTATAACGCCCGCTGCTAGGCCACGGTTTGCTTGCCGCGGCCGACCGGCGGACTACTTTCAACACGCACAATTCAGTCCCTAGTTTGACTTTTTCTTTCAACAATGGTCATTCTCAGTATTTTTCTTCATTTATACCAGTCCAAAACTTCTTGAACAATTCACAAAGGTCCTCGAACTTCTCAAACACAACCCAAATGGTCTCTTTTAAGTTCTCCCAAAGTGTAATCTAGTCCTCGAACTTGTTGACACTGATCTTATCACCCCAAACTCACGAGCTATCACACCTTGATGCTACATTTTGAATGTAAAGCCTCAATTTGGTTAAAAAATCATCTTTTTCACTTGGCATTACCCCAATTTAAGCTTTTCATCTATGTGACCCATATTCACACAAATTAGGCAGAAATCTGCTTAATTGTATATAAAATTAAATAAGTTAAGAGAAGCATTTTGCATATAAAATATACATATCAATTAATAATGAAAAACATTCAAAACATCTACATTTTCTTTTGAAGGGAAATATCTACATTGTTTATAATTTGAATAAAATATTTACAATCGCCATAGAACACATAAATTTTTCTACCAAAAGAACCGTCTTCTTTTACATAGAGAGGACCACTGAGTTGGCTGAGTATTTGTCACAATAAGGACCCAAACAAGCGAGAAGAAGAGTGCCAGGCCGGGTTGGCCGACACTTGAAAATGGCCTACTACTAACTTGGTTTCTTTGAAAATTGCAAATGGCCCACGACTATGTAATTTTGTCTGAATATTCAAAAACCCACCCAACCCCAATTATAGAAGCAAGCCCCTGAGCTCCCAGTAACCCCAAAATTTTGTCTGAATTTTTTTTTCCTTTGAGTTTTGTACAATAGTCCATATTTTCTTAAATTTTAGGAGTGCAATAAAAGTTCATCATAGGGTTTCAAATCGCTCTTTGAAACATGTTACGTGTCTTATATATAAACTAAACGTAAACTCTTTTTTTCAACGGTCTTTACGAAGGTTTAGGAAGGCAAGTGTGTAATGGCATATATAGTTTTTACTCCAATGGAACCATTAACACCCACAGTGTTTTTACATAACCTTTGGAGGACAACACAACAAAACTACACAAAAATATAGTGAGCAAATGTGAATCTAAATATGTATGTTTCACAGATGTTTTACAGCTGTATACTGATCGCTATTAAGGGGTATATGTGCAAAATGAATTCCCCAGAATATACAAAATACGTTGTGCCGCCTGTTTCCAAAATATGTGCAAAAAGAATTCCCCAAAATATGTTGTCTACAAATTTGTCCTCGTTTGATATGCAAGCACGTGCTTGCAAGAGCATAGAAATTAGAAAGGTAAGCTCGATCATGCTTTAACCAAAGTTACGTAAATAAAAGTGTAAAAAAAATTTGACAGAGTCTCCTATTTAAATTGGACTTAACCAACCTGTTACAAAGGTCATGGATCGCATTTAACAAAACCAATATCCATCCAACCATCAATAATCTACCCAACATATCTGTATGAGCCTAATAAAAGCAACAGTCGCCTGAGATATAGTCAATACCTCTGTTCAACTGCTACAACTAATAGCCAATACATAAGCAAATGCATTATGACTAATAAAGTTGTGCACCGTGCCCAATTGGCCCATTTCATTATGACTAATAAAAAGTGCCATATCATTTTAATTTTAGAATTCAACATTTCTATGATTAAACAATTATATTCATTGAACATCACACCGTATTTTTTTAATATATATGTAACGTGATAAAATTATAAACTCAATGGGAACTAATTGTGAAAAAGTAATGAACTAAGATTTAAAAAAATTATACACGTCCAAGAAGTCACACCAATAAGATTTAAAGTAAATAACTAACTGCCTTTTTTAACTAAACATCTTGTTTCCCACCAACTTTTCTACCAAAAAACCTCTTCATCCACACTGATGTCTTCCCCACTCATCCCCTCCGACAATCCCCAATTTCACATAAACACCAACAGAATTTTAGTCTTTTAAGAGTTCCTTTTATCTTTTACAATGAAGGCTTCAATCGTTCATTGATAGAAAAATTCTAGGGGGACAAGAAAAGGGAACATTATTATGTGACATTCTTATGTGGCACACTTGTATTGGGTGATGAAAAAGTAACTATGTAATCATCACCCAATGAACGTGTGCCACATGAAAATGTCACCTAATAATATCCCATTTTCATGTCCCCTATAATTGCTTTCATTGACAATGCGGACAACACTTGAGGCCAGAACAACAAACAGATGAACACAATTTGCATAAAGTGAATCCTAAGATTTACACAAAAGGATCTGGAGTTTCTTCATACATTCAAGGCATGAGTCCATACCAAGAAGGGAAAAAAGCCAAGGCTACTGAGGGAGGTAGACGCGAGGAGCTGACTGGCTAGGGAGACGGCTGGGAGCTGGGGACGAGGACGACGCCTTATTTGGGGCTGTCCGTGGGAGAGGGCGACGGGAGTTGGGCAGATCACTGGCGGCTTCAGACTGTTATTCGCCGGGGAGAACTGTGGTGGCGGTGACGAGGCTTACAGAGACGATTTTGGGGTTACTGGGAGCTTGGAGACGTACTTCGGTTTTTGAATATTCAGACAAAATTACATAGCGGTGGGCCATTTACAATTTTAAAAGAAACCAAGTTAATAGTGGGACATTTGCAATTTTCAGCCAAACCAGCCTGGCACTCTTCTTCTCTCCCGTTTGGGTCCTGATTGTGACAAATAGCCAGCCAACACAGTGGTCCTCTCTATGTAAAGGGGGACGGCCTTTTTGATAGACAAATTATAGAACATATATCCTGCATTTTGGAAAAAAATAATAAAAATAATAACCATAAATGGTTGCAAAATACAACACATTATTCATTATATATTATATCAAAGTAATTAATTCAGTAATCCTTTATCAATACACACTTTAACGGATAAAGTTCTAAATACAAATAAAACACTAATACCCTTCTAATTAATAATAATCACTATTGAATCAATGGAATGAAAGCAGAAATTTATCTTCGAATTAAAAATATAGTTTACCTTGAATTGAGATTAAATCATCAAATAAGAATAATTGAGATGATATTTAAAACAACATATAGGTGAATTGATCTTCAACTATCTAAGAGATTTCCAAAACAAACCTTTAAATCAAAATATAAAGTCCCAATAAATAATGACAAATTTATAAACAAATAATAAACAAATAAATCATGTAAATACAAACCAAAAATATTAAATTGACATTAATTGAAAATTCATATCCTAAATCTATTATGAGAATAAAAACTATATGCTGAATACCCAATAAAAATGTGCAAAAGAAATATATATATTGTCAAAGTTTTCTCCACTGAGCAAAATATAATATTAACCCGTCATACTATAAAAAACAATGACATTTTGATATGTTATTTCACTATATAATAGGAGTGGAGAGAAAACATAAAAATGGGTATATAAAAGTAGATGACCCCTAGCCAAAAAAAAAAAAAAAAAAATCGATTTTTCAAAGGATTCTAAAAGGATTTTTCTAAAAACGCGTCTAGTTGGGGAAGAGTGTCACTACCCCTACCTCCGCCCCTAGCTATACCAATTTGACAAATAGATTTTTAAAGTTAAACTTTTTTTTTAAAACAAGTCATACCGTTAAATTAAATGAGTAAAAAAATAAATAAATTAGATACATATTTAAGTCGGTCATACAATAACATGGAGAAAATTAGTTGCTTAATGGGTAACTATCAATAAAATAAAATATAAAAATCTAAAAGGAGTGATGCATAAAAAAAAGTAATTAGTGATGCGTCACTAATAAGAATATAAGAATACAAGTAAAGTTAGAGAAAGAAAGATATAAGGCAGTAGGTGAAAGAAAGAGAGAGAAACCGTAAAAGTCATGAAAAAAATTTGAAAAATAAAAAAATATATATCAAGTGACATCACAAGTGATGTCAGCAGAAAAATTATAACACTTGATAAATGGAGGGAAAAAAACACGCCGGATACCATTCTCTTATTATATATAATATACATATATAGATATAGATTTCAATAGTCATTAATTTTTTTTTTTAAATTTGACTTTTTAATTAAACCTCATTTAGTCTCTTCGTAACTTTTTTTTTTGAGCAATGTGACATTTTAATTCTTGTATTTTACTTTTTAATTACAAGTGACTCAAATTAAATATTAATATAAATGTGATTTTTAAAGTTACATATACATGGTCTTTTAAAAAAAGGTCACATTTCCTTCCAAACCAAAAAAATTACATTTAATTCAAAAGTTACATAAAAAGTTACATTTGATTAAAAAATCATATATTGAAAAAGTTACATTTTATATTATATGTGTGACTTTTTATTTTAGATGCAGAAATAAAAAGTCGCATTTAATTTAAAAGACACATAAAAATCACATACTAAAAAAATTGCATAATATGTGACTTCTTATTTTATATGTAGAAATAAAAGTCACATTTAATTTAAAAGTCACATAAAGTCATATATTAAAAAGTTGGATAATATGTGACTTCTTATTTTATACGTAGAAATAGAAAGTCACATATAAAAAAAAAAGTCGCATAATATGTGACTTTTTATTTTATATTATGTAAAAGCAAAGAAGTCACGTTTGATTTAAAAGTTACATAAAAATTCTCATTTATTTAACAGACTAAGAAATAAACAAGGGGAAGTACCATAAATAATTTGTCTGACTATTTAGCTGAAAATTTATATTTATAACTAATTAATTACCAACACGCGTTGAATTAAAAAGTTACAAACAAAAAAAAGATATTTTTAATTTAAAATTCACATATAAAAATTGAAAAAAATCATATATATAAAAGTCGCATATAAAATAAAAAGCCATACACATAATAGAAAATTGTTATATATAAAATAAAAATTTTACATATATAATAGGAAAGTCACATAGGAAATAAAACAACTTATTAAAAAGTCATAAATAGGAACTAAAAAATCACATATATAAAAGTTAAATGTAAATGAAAAGTCACACAAAATAGAGAAAGTCACATATAAAATAAATTAATTAATTAAAAAGTCACACATATAAAAGTCACATATATCAAATAAAAAGTCACCTATGCAAAATTTATCGATTAATTAATAAGTCATAAATAGGAAAAGGTCACATATGAATAGAAAAAATAACATACAAAATAAAAAGATTAATTAAAAAGTTACAAATAGAAATTAGAAAAACCACATATATAAAAGTCACATGTAAATAAAAAGTCAGGCATAAAAAATCACATACAAAATAAGAAAATTAATTAAAAAATCACAATTAGAAATTAAAAAGTCATATATAAAATTGAAAAAGTGGGATACAAAATAAAACTATTAATTGAAAAGTTACAAATAGAAATTTAAAAAATCACATATATAAAAGTCACGTAAAGAATAAAAAAAATTACATATAAAAAATAAAAAGTCACATATAGGATACAAAAATTCACATATAAAATACTCGATTGATAAAAAAGTTATTGTAAATAATAAATAGAATAGGATACATTTAATTAAAAAAATGAAAAAAAAGGTGAACAAATGGCAAAATGGAACACGAGCAAGAATTCAAGAAAAAAGTAACAGAAAAGAGAAAAACATGAGATTTAGTACCAAATGGCTTGATTTTAGGGTGGTTAAGACTTAATAATCACGTTTTGGCCGGATTTTTTCAAAATTTCAGCATCAAATTGCCTTTTTTTTTAACGCGTATTTTTTTTTTCAAAATTTAAAACAAAATGGAGTATTCTGTCTCATTTTCCCATCAACATATAAGTGGGAATTGCAACCCCAGCAAATCTAATCAATTTTAAAATAAGGTCGGTTAAAGACCCAAACTTAACCAACCCGCACCTAACTTGACATTTCTGACAGCACTGGGGGAAGGGGGAAGAGGCTGCCAGAGACGACAACCAAAGGGAGGGGGGGGGGCGCAGTGCTACTAGAAATGCAGCACTTTTGGCTGCCGGAAAAAACCAGAAATAACAGCCAAAAGGGGGGCAATCTCCTCTCCCCTCCCCTCCCCTCCCCCCAAAGGTTGGCAAAGGGCTGCCATTTCTATTAGCCAACACCTCTCCTTTTTTTAAAAAAAATTAAAATATTTAATTTTCTGTGTTTTACTATAATATTCTCAAATTTAACGGAAGAATAAACGATTTCTGTCTCCGGGACTTTAAGTATAACGCTTTTGAAAGGTTGACGACGTTCAGAAGGAAAATTAAAGGTTATAGACGTAATCGATAATTATTTGAAAGATTAGAGACATTAGGTGTAATTAACCCAAAAAGAAAAGGGGTGAATGTAAAACATGAAAAAATTGGATATATAAAAATAAATTTAAAAAAAATAGTAAAATAGTAGTGTAGATTGATGTGTCATTTTGGGAATGGCGTGGGAATCATTGAAAAAAAGGGGGTAAAGTGGGGGGTAAATGGAAAAAAAGTGGCTAAAAATGGGGAAAAAAATTAACGATAAGAATTTGAGACACTCATCTCTCTCTCTCTGCCCCTCCATTTCTAGGCATTGTCTAGGAATTGAGCATTAAAGACGCGGGTAAGTGATCATGTGTTTAAAGTTAAGTTACATTAAACGACAATATCATTTAGATAAATTTTAAATTTATAAACAAAATAATAATATTACATGTACAAAATTCTTTTAGACAATCTTTTTAAAACACATGTCACAGACTGTTTCTTCATACATGGTCACTTTTTAAATTTATAATAACTCACATATGGCACATGGGCGTGTAAAAGGAATTTGTACAAGTAAGACTAATTATGGTTTGACTTGGCTTTTGGTGGAATTTGTTGTATTGCAACAAACTGGTAACCATCAACATCTTGCAGTTTGACAAACCAATTGAGGAAAATAATTAAAATCAGCTTGACATGACCAGAAATTAGAAGTCGTCGGCTGCTCCGGTGAGAATTACATAAAGAATGTATTCCTCTGTCAATAAACAACAATCTATCAATGAAAATCGAGCTTGTTTACTCCGACCAGGGCATCCAATCGAGCCTTGTATTCTAAAATGTGTGCATATGCGTAGAAAAGGTAATTTTTCTGCCTATACCCAACGCGTGGATGCGTTACACATTTTAAAACACCTAACAAGCATTTTAAAATAGTAAAGAAAGCCGACATGCAAGTATTGTGGAAACTTTCCTCTTTAGCACTTAAGCAAACTGAGGTTGATAGCAAAATCTAATTACAAGACAAATAAAGCAAAGAGGGCAAGAATAAAAAATACAAAATGAATCCTCTTTAGGGTGCCAACTGCCTCTTCACTGTCATTAGTCTCACCATCGACAATGCCGCCATCTACAGAGCTGTGGAATGGCTGAGAAAATCCACGGTGATATCCTCGGGTTACACCATATCCACTAGCATCGCGAAACCTATGAACCTGGACGCTGAAAATTGGAGAGAACGCCCCGCCAAAGCCAGCAGACATTCCAAAGTTACCAAATGGTGGTATAAATCCACCTGTGGATCCTGAAACAAAATTTGAGATGTTGCTCGCTGGTGGGTTTGGAGCTGTATCAGGTCTATTCCCTGCTGGTCGATCAGGGATTTCAATACCAGGAGCCGGTTTTGATCTGGGGTCAGTTGGAGTTTTCCCCCGGCCGTATAGAGGAATCAACCTTTCCTCTTCTATCTGTGCCTTACAGACCGGGCATGCTTTAGACCGGGAGTGAATCCGCAGCCATCTGCACAGACACGGCCAACAATAGAGATGACCGCAGAGGGTGATTATTGGGTCGGTTGCTAAATCAAAGCAAATATTGCATTCAAAATCATCGGCTTCATTGCTTCCACTCCCCAAAGGACACGAACTTTCTTGTAACTCAGTGGCAGAATCATGAGCCTCAGTTGACATTTATTCTAATCTGAATACTATTAGTGTGGTCTACAGAGAATCTGGAAAAGGAACTCTAATCAATCCCCAAGAGCAAATTTTCCTGAAATTTTGAGAAACTTTATCAAGATCAACTATTGAAATGCAATAAATAATCTTCTTTCGTTGCTAATAAAAAAAATTAATAATATTAATAATAACGCTAAATTCCCAACCTGAACTATTAAATTTCTCTAAAATCAGAAAATATCCCAACCCACTAAAAATGGTAAAAAAAAAAAATGTGCATTCCACGAACAAAATTCAGCCTTTCTTCCTCCCTTTAGATAATCAATATACCTCACAGAAATTTTTGCAAAGACAACCAAAAATCACAGATTAATTTGATTAAACAGGAATTAACTCAATACAGAATCATCAAAACCCAAATATAATCATAATTATCTCACTAAATTATACAAAGAGCATAATAATACGTCAATTACACATTTCAAAATCCATAAACTAGTTACCAGCAAACCAAAAAGTTGAATCAAATCCAAGCGGGTTCATACCCACACCAATGAACGACAAATTACACAAGCCGCAAGCGTAAAGAAAAAAGCCCAAATCTGAAATTGCAAAAAATAAGCATTTACCTTTGTAATTGATGAGGACGAAAAGGCAATTGAATGTCGCGATCCTTGCACGAATAAATACGGAAATATATATATCTGCAAAAGCAAGTAACGATTGACTCTCTCGCGGCCTTGCTTGACTTTCTCGCGGTTAATTGCAAGAAATTTCTGCTTTATTTATGCACACAAATTTAATGTCAACTGTAATCGGCTTTGTTTTGGGCCCTCACTTACACCTACCCTTTTACTTCGTGGAGGTCATAGAACATGCCAAAGGATTCATTCTTCAGTCCCGTACTTGGCCTCACTGGAATAAGACAGGACGGCTGAGAGAGACGGGGTACGTTTGAAAAATAAGACTGGCCTATGGAGAGAGTCGGCTGGGGAAAGTTTACCGGGCTTCATTCTTGACGGTGAAAAATTATTCTGTACTCTAATATTCTAGACTAATCATTAAGACATTTAACTCACACGAGTTTAAATGTTCTAAAAATGGAACGCAAGATCATTCATATGGGGTTTTATTGGCTGTAACAGGGTACTCATACGTGAATTTTTTCCCTTGACGGTGTATGTACAGCCAGTTATTCGTACATGTCTCAAAACGGTAATCATATAGCTGCTAGAAATCTTATTTAAAGGTTATCACCAATGAACCACCGAAATGAGATTTTGCACTTCATTATAGGCACATAAAGGATACATAACTATATATCTGCATGTTGATATATATATATATATATTTAACGTTGTCAAACACCAACAATGTGATTTTGTCTACTTTGAAGCTCATCCTCATTTTGAGCTATGCCACCTATGGTTTTGTGAAATCTGATTCCAAGTGGCAGGAGGATTCATTCTTAAAACCATTAGGCTACCGAAGTTTAAGAATCAATTCCAATAGACACGTTAGGAAATTACCCTACAAGCGTGGACCTAAAACATTGAGTTTTGAACGCTGTAAAATAAGAAACACATCACCACTGTCTTCAAAATTTATTAATATTGTTTTGTTTAACAATCTGCCATTATTTTCTTTCATGAACTTTTCTTTCGATTATCAATTCAGAAAAAAAAAAAAAAAAAAAACTTCTCTAGTAGATTTGAATAATGGGGAGGATAAGGTAATAACTCACACTAGGGTCGTAGGAGAATTCGAGTCAATGTGTTCAACTCCTCGATCGTGGCGAACGGAAGTGGACTTAGGTTGCATTCATTCGCCTAAAATTAGGTAATAGGTAATTATACTCGTAGCTATATTTTAATTTTCATTTGAAGTCCTTAAACTTCTCAAGCTTCTTTTTTAACCTTTGACTTTTTATTAAACTCATCACTGTCTTTTTTTACGGATTTTCTATAGAACTAGATCTGGTTCCAAAGTTTGAAACCAGATCCGGTCATGCATCCGTATGGACATATCCATGCTGCTTCATGTAATGACCTGTGCTGCCACACTAGGCTACATGGGCTTTCTGGACGAGCCGTATGGGTGTGGTGTGGCCGCACATAAAATGTGTGCGGCTTACAGATATATTTGTGCGTTCACACAGATTATATGTGCGGCCGCACCACACCCATACGGCCTAATGCGGCTTTACATGCCATCACATGCGGCCACATGACCAGATTTGGTTCCAAACTTTGGAACCAGATCTGGTTTTATAGAAAATCCGTCTTTTTTTACCGTTTAATCCAAAAGATTTTCACCATCAAATGACTTATATGTGTTTTAATCATGCTTTTAAATAAATAAATAATATATACAAAACTTTGATGGAATATTTTTTTACTAACATCAAACAACATAAATAGAAGCATAAAATTCAAATGGTAGGTTTATAACATCTCTAGGAGGTGCCATTTAATTACCTCAGGCCCTATGCGTGTGCATAGATGAATGTATGCACCAATATGAAGATAGGAGTTATCATAACTGCACCTCTTGAAAGTGCTAAAAAATTTTCAAAAATTCTAATTAAAATATCTTTAAGGATGACATTTTCTAATTAGTGGAAAGTTCAAACCTATTCACAAGCCATTTTTATTTAAAAATAAAATCTGGTCAAAGCATTATATTCACACATTTCATAAGATTCACATGCACTGCACAAATATCCAACATTCATTTCTATAAAATCATTTCTACTTCTAAATAAAAATACTTTGGGAATGAAAATGAATGCAGATTGAAGATGTCAACTAAAATTAAATTCTAACATAACTAATAAATTTGATGCAATCACCCTTCAGTGACGTATATATGGTGAACCGAAGATGCTTCATAAACTGTAGCTTTGATCAAGTCAATAGTATCCAACATATGAGATTAAATGGAAAAGAAAAAAAAAATTTAAAATTTTTGTCGACAATACTTCTTACCCTGATTTAGTCTCGAGTACATGTTTGATATACAATACAAAGTTGAGAATTCTATAAACTAAGCTGTAAACTATGATTAGCTTTACATAAAATTCTTTGTAATATAAATATGTATACTTTTTCCCTTCTTGAACATGCAGTATTTAATTTAATTCTTGTAGTGTGACAACCAATAAGACAGCACAAAAAGGATTAAGATAGGCATTATGACTTTACGAGGTTTGAAACTAGCCAACACGCCTAAAAGTACCTGTGTTTACACGGAAAACACCTAAACTTGGCATGGGTTGGTAGTTAAGGGAAGATTTGATTTTGTTTGAAAACAACTTTTAGACAATCTCCTATACGAGCATATTCAGTGTGAAGTGTAGAAATTTTGTAGCTAGGTCATAAGAAAATTCTTATGTGATAAGGAAAAAAAATGGAGGATATTTCTAAATGTATCATCATTGTTTATTATTTTTGCATTTTACTCTCGTCAAAACTAGCATGTGAATAAATACTTACATTTCAGGTGAGAAGTCTTGAGTTCGAACCACATTTGCCGCTTCCCTAATTTCCCTCCCATCCTTTATGTCCACTTTGTATCAAAAAAAGAAAAAATAAACAAAAATAGCATGCGAATATTGAACTTGGCTGTCCAGAATGCAGGAGGAGAATCAATCAACTCTACATAGTTTGGTCACATGTCGTTTTGCTTGCAATGTTTGGAGCTCTTCGTTTGGATTTATCAGAGGCAACGGCAATAGTTTCAAGGACTAGTTTTCATATATCCTTGCCAATATTGATCGTGAGAATTGGAATTTAGCTGCAATGCTTTGTTGGGCTCTATTAGTGCTCGCAATGAAGTTGTATGGAATGCAAAATCATTCATGGCAAGGAAAGTGGTTATTGGTTAACCATGCATTAGGCATTGTATCAAATGATGTGGTTCAAATAGACATTGAAAAATCAAAATGCTTTCCAATGTATAAAAATTTTGAAAACAACGATGAAGGGAGGTGGAAAGAGAAATGGAGAGTGGGATGAGAAAAAAAAATTATGTAAAACATGTGGAAGCACCCTTTTGGGTAGTCTACCTATAGACCTTCATGTGGGCATTGTCCAATTCCATGTCATTAGTTGGCGTCCACATCGTCTGCATTGGTAAGCCATTTTTTGTCCAAAAGGTGCACTTGCTTTCTTCGCTTTTTCTCATTGGTTCCTCTTTTAGACTACACAACAACTTCAGAGATGCTCTTATAAAACCCTCTCCGGATTTCTCTCATTTCCGCTTGATTATCGATGATTGTTTAACTTTAGTCAAAGAGATGGATGTCATTAGTTTCTCTTGGATCCGGACATCTACAAATCAGTTTGCCCATTTTCTAGCTAGGCTATCTGGTTCTCTGTTAGATTCCATTAAATGGGTAGGGAGCCTTCGTTACCTTATTTACAATGTACTTGTGATGGATGCTTCATATGAACAAATTTCATTTCTTCAAAAATAAAAAAGAATAAAATAAAAATAATAGACATGTCCTACTACTTTCACAATTCACATTGTTTATTAGAGATATATTTTATTATGTTTTAAAATCTATTTAACGCATCTACTGCAATGGAAAATGTACCGTTAGAGAGGATGTAAAGGTATGCGTTGATTGGTTTGATCCAAGTTTTACGTACTTTCTTTTATTTTTTCTTTCTTCTTTTCATTTGGAGTAAACAGAGAATTTTAATGAGTGGTTCAAATTGTGTTGTAATTTTTGAATACTCAAGTTTTTGGATAAGATATTCGAATTTGCACTACACACATCTCTCTCCTAAGTTCCTTCCCCTCCACACCCCCTATTGCATAAAAAATAAAAATAATAATAATCACGTGATGAAAACCCAGATCTAGCCCTTAAAAAAAAAAAATAAATAAAATAATAGTTTCTTACTATTTTTTAAACATTACAAAGAATTTCTGCGAACATATAATTAAATGCAAAAGAGAGTATTTTTATCTTTAGTGGAGGTTGATTCTATGGCTGACATTCACTACATTCTTCTTGGAGGCGGCCCTTGGCATCTTCAGATTTTTCTTCGACGTACTTGGCAACAGCTGCACTCTGATAGAGACTGACTTTTGCACATATTCTGGGAGGGTAATCTAGTTACTGATGCTCTTGTCTCGAATGGATGGACTAGACAGTGTTACGCAGAGTATTGGGTTTATGATTTATCTTCACAAGCTCGTGGCCTCTACAGATTGACCGTCATGGTTTCCCGTCTGCTAGAGGTATTTAGTTTAGTTCTGTTTTAGTTTTTCAAGCCTTATGTACATGTACTTTAGAATTATTGTTTATACCTTTTATCATTCATTTCAGTATTAGGGATGTAGTATCTTATTATTTACCACTTTTATTGATTGTACATTCAGTTAGAGGTCAGGTTTTATGCCACTCTCAGAAGTTGTACCACCGTTGATATATTAATAAAAGTGGTAGAGGGATTCCAAACCTCTACTAGCTAGGTAAGGCGGATACCTAAAAACGAAGCAGCAACTTAGTTAGTGCTTTGATTGAAGAAAATGTAAAAGAGAGATTTGGACAATTGTGTGAGGAACAAATTCCTTTCAAGACAAAGTTCCAATGAGAGGCTGTTCTATTGTAGAAGTACTTACAAATGGTTAGAGCTTGCCTCCAAGAGGTAAAGCATACAAAAATTAAACTACATATGTTTGGGAGAGGAAGAATAGAAAAATAGTATAAAAGAAAAACAACTAACATAATAAATTTGTGATGTGTAGATTTCTCTCTTTTATTCAGATAGCTTCTACAACTGCTGGTAGTGCTTTTTGCAATTGCGTCCACGATCTCGGTCGCTTCGTCCCCTTCAATTGTTGCTTGATCTTGCATCTCCTCGTACCTACTCCATCATGCTGTTTTTGGCATGAGATTAAGCACAATTTAACCGGCATCAAAATGACCATTCATTTTCACATGAGTAAGACATGTTAACTTCTCAATGTATATGGTAATCAATGGCTTTTTAATCCTTGACTTTGACCATTG
>CAVNYN010272110.1:25822-46371 GCA_963692815.1 Nyctanthes arbor-tristis | reverse complement strand
TATTTCACTTTTAAATCGTATAACTTCTTTAATATTATTAGTTAACACCCGTGATATAAACATTCTAGTTAATCAATTAATTCTATATTATAATTCGTATAATTCGTATATTAATTCGTATAACATTCTACTTTAATATTATAATTCTATATTAATTCGTATAACTTTTTAAAATACACTAGTAAAATCTATTTTAACGTATATTAATATATATATATATATATATATATAAATACAAACATAGTCTCTGGCATAAATTTTCCCTCCAAAATTTTGGTTCGTAATTTTTTTGGTGATGTCATTTCCTTTATTCTTTTTTTTTAGTTTTTCTTTTAATTTTGTGCATCTATTTTAACGTATATTAATACAAAATATGTTACTAAAATGGTTTTCCATGCCAAATGCTCTTTCTAATTCTGTAAAATGATCTTTGTAAAATGATGTCCACCGTTAATTTTGTCAAATGATCTGGAAACAATTATAGATAACTATATGGATTTGGAAATATCAGGGAACTGATTTCAAGTGAATTGCGCCATCGGAGGCCTAGAGTTAAATGTTGATACTGCATTAACTAAAAGGGGTTGGATTGTTATTCAAGACTCAGAGAGCATCGTTTATACAGTTGGTTCGAAGAGATTGTGTGGGAAGCAGTTGAGCGGCTTGCTTTTCCGTGCGGGGCTGCGCGCCTCTTGTTAGAAGAGAAATCTTCATTGGAGTTGTCCAACATTGAATGTGATTCAAATTCGATAGTACAAGGCTTAATAGCTATTGTAATTTGTGGTCATTTCCTAATGTTTTTTATTTTTTATTTTTAAAAAAGAGGTTAATGTGAGAATTAAGATTCTATATTTATATTATATTATATATATATATATATATGTAATATGTAATGTAATGTAATAGCCTTGGATGGAAGCTTACAAAAGATGATGATGATGATGATGATGATGATGATGATAATAAATCCTTAAATCATTTACTTAATAATGTTTTTTCTCCGTATCACCGTGAAGCTTTCAAGACTACTATGAAGACCATCTGGAAACCTATGAGTGAGATGCAGATTTCCTATTGGAATTTGCAGATCGACAAAGAATTATTCAAGGCCAGCCTTGGAATTTCAATTGGGCGTTGCTAGTTTTTTCTATGACAGAAAATGATCCTGGTAAGATGAAAACGTGTTTTAATAAGGTTCCATTCTGGGTGTAAGTATATAATCTTCCATTGATCCACATGAGACCGGATATGGCAGAGAAAATCGGAAATCATATTGGCTCTTTTTTGGATGTTGATTGTGATGAACACGGATCATGTTTAGGTAGATTTCTTAAAATTCGAGTCGAGATAGATGTCCATAAACCTTTGAGGAGATTTATCAGGATTCAATTAGGTGAGGCAGAAACCTTGACACAGCTGGAATTAAAATACTAAGATCTCACCGATTTTTGCTCTTTGTGTGGCTATTTAACTCATTTGTTGAATAAATGTGGAGAAGATGTTCTCCCTGTTTTACGATGTAAAGAAAATCACAGATATGGTGACTTCCTTAAAGCTCCTGTGGGAAGCAGGAGTAGAAATATGAGAGAACAATAAGATCAAGGAAACACTGATGCTGTTGAACTGCTACAAACACCGACTGCTAACGATAATACGACCCCATGTCAGAATCCGGAAAGGTGCGATGTTGGAACAAATTCCATGAAATTTATGGAAAGAAAAGAATTTGGAAAGAGGGATCAGGTATTAGAAACTTTATCAGACCGTTTGTTGATGTGTGACAATAAAAAGGAACTAGCAATGGATAACAATGGCCTAAATGGATCACCTCTATTGGCCATGGAATCGGCAGCCCAAGCACAACCACAATTAGACATTGACCAGCAAATAAATCAACTAATAGATTTAGAGGCAATAATATATGGAGAAGAAAAGAACACATTCACAACTGAAAGGGAGAAAAATAAATCCACAAGGTAGTCTAAAATTTCAACAGGAAGTACAAAATTACTAGATGAAGTGGATGATACGTTAAGAATGAAACCGAAACGTAAAGCAGACTCAGTAGAAATAGACTTGGAAAGAGAAAGTAAGAGGCTGACTTTAGAACATGACATCACATGCTCCAACACAACGGCGGTGGTTGCGTTGCAACCCCGCCGAACGCAATGAGTCTCCTAAGTTGGAATGCCCGGGGTTTGGGGAGTCCTCGAGCATTATCTAATCCACGGAAGGCAATCCATGACCACTCCCCTTCTTTGGCTTTTGTTATGGAGACTAAGTTGTATGGAACTAAAGCCAAACGGGTTAAATAAACTCTTGGATTTCAAAATAGTTTTCATGTGGATTGACAAAGACGAAGTAGAGGTTTGCTATTGTTGTGGACCGATGATTGGATGGTTACTTTGATGGGATATTTTTTCTATCACATTGATATAATCATAGATAGAGGTACGGAAGAGAAATGGAGGGTTGTGGTTTTTTACGGAGACCCAAGTACTAATCAACGAGATCATAGTTGGAACTTAATTCAACGATTATATAAGACTTGTTCTTTACCAGTCATTTTTGTGGGGGACTTCAATGAACTAATGGCTTATTCTGAAAAATCTGGTCCTTTTGCACACCGTCCAGCTATCGGAAATTTCCTCAAGGTTTCTCTGGACCAAGATATACTCGGAAAAGTTCTTTATCCAAGCCCGACTTTTTTGAAGAAGGGTTGGACAGAGTTGTTGCTTGCCATAAATGGATGAACCTATTTAACAGAGCTTGTGTAAAACATGGAGAATTCTATTGGTCTGAACATAGAGTGATTATTCTCAAATTGGAGCCTTCTCGGGGAGAGCAAATATCAAATGGCAAGATTAAAGTGTTTAAATTTGAACCAGGGTGGTTACGACTTCCTGGTTGTGGAGAGATCATCAGGGAAAATTGATCGGCTACTCAGACTGGGAATATACGAGAAAGGTTTAAAAAATGTGCTGAAAAGCTTATCATCTGGAAAAGAGAAAACATTGGTCATATTCCAAGAAAGATAAATGTTTGCAGGAAAAAGTTGGAGGCAACTTACTCTCAAATTGGAGAAATACAAAATAAGCAACAAGTTCTGGATTTTGAAAAGGAACTGACACGGTTGTATGAATTGGAATAGTACTATTGGGCTCAACGCGCTAGGTCAGACTGGCTTAAAATGGGGGATCGTAATACTTCATATTTTCACCAAAAGGCTATGATTCGGCGAAAGAAAAATCAGATTCGAGGTCTAGTTGATCGAGATGGGAACTGGCATGAGTCATTAGAGGAAATGGGTCATATTATTAATGATTTCCTTTCAAATTTATTTACCTCTTCAACTCCACATTTGAAAGACTTTTGTGAAGCAATAGGGGATAGATGACCTTTTCTATCAGAGGAATCTAAAAACTTGTTGGACGAGCCTTTCACAGAGGATGAGATTAAAACTGCTCTATTTTGTATGGGGCCTTTGAAAGCTCCAGGGCCTGATGGTTTTCATGCGGCTTTCTATCAATAGAATTGGGATGTTGTAGGTCTGGAGGTAATTGAATTTTACCTAAAATACCTAAATGGTGGGGGATCCCTGGGTAATATTTGTTGTCTCAATTTTAAATACTGCAAGCACACGAATCGATTGAAATATAGAAAGGTGAGTAACGAGGTCGATCCCACGAGGATTGCTATAAATATGGAACAACTCAGTGAATTTGAATTATATTTAACTCTAACATAGCTCCAAGTGATTTTCGAGATTTGATAAGTAAAATATAAACTAGTAAAAACAAGAACGTTTATGAAACAATCCAAAGGATAAACATTACCAAGGTTGCAGATTCCATCAATGTATAGTAAACAATTCATATCTTGTATTGATTCCAATATTTGAGTAATAATAAGAAATCAATCTTTTATTACGGCAAGTAATTTACCGTTAAGCTCAAAATATAACTAATCTAATGTAGATCCTCTTTTGCTTCAAGTGTGTAATTCTCTAAGCACTACATGTAAACAACTTCATGAATCACAAGTAGTCAAATAAAATTATGTGTTGAACTTTCAAAATCAAGCATGGATGAATTTTCTAACAATCAATAATACTTGATATTAGAGATGAAAGCATAATTTATTATTGATGAAACCGGAATCATGAGACGTTTAGAGTACATAATGTTTGGAAGCAATAGAAATATAGAGATTTATAACTAGCATGGTTTCATCATTCACCTAGGTAACAATAAAAATTAAATATACATGCGATAGGAATAAAGAACCGAATAGGAGAAGTTTTCTTTCACATCTAGTGTTTGCTCGTCCTAAAATCGGCCTTTCTACACGACGCTCTTCCGATCTGTATTTTTCTCTCCCAAAAACTTCCTTCTAAATGACCACAAGAATGCTCTTTATATAGAGGAAATCCAACAACTCTCCTCTTGCAACTTGATCAAAGTTAATCCCCATGCCAGTCTGGCTCCAACAAATTTGATGCAAGTTGTAGCCGAAATTTGTTGATGATATTCAAAGAATTTGGACTTATCCCCAACATTCAAGTTGTTTCAAAATGAGTTATAGATGTTCTGGAAAAAATATCAGGCCAATTGGAATTTTTTAGGCCGAGATATGTTTGAAAGAGTAAGTACTGCCCGCTTGTCCAGCAGCCATCAGGTGAATGCATCAACTTGTAGATTATAAGCGATGTTGGAATATGTTCCGTCCATATTTAGAATTGGATGATAAAATATGATTTTTATATATTCAAATTTTCTTTCGAATGGAGTAAGAATCACAGGATTTGGATCACTAAATCTCGACATATGCATGAAAAACCAACAGCTGTACAGACGGAGAGTTTGACTATCAAACTGTTCTGGTTCTCTCCTCTTGGCGGTTTTTTGGTCGACTTATGTCCCGAATATGAGAAAGTGATAAAGATGAATGATGTAGATAGATCTCTTGGATTCATTCTCCAACTTGAATCACACCAATCTAATATCTGTAACTCTAGATATGATCAAAATAGTGAAGGCTGCAGACTAGTCAACACCTTATCTTGATAAGAACACAACTTGGAACTTGATGATGACTTTTGACAACTTTGTGAACCGAATTTGAATCTTGTCATATGGGATGATTTTATGTAAATTTAAGTTAGCTTTCTAATCGCACTTGAATCATCTCCGTTGAACATATAGAACTCCGATTATTAGGATTTCTTTGACACTTTGCCAACAGTCGACGTATTGTTGAACATCCTGACTTGTCTTGATGAACTTACGCTATAAACTTCTGACATTTGCAACATAAAAATACATCAATAAGTACCATTTTTTATATATAATACTTCTCAATATGCATATGAATACGCCTTTCAATTAAATGTATTTTTTTAGAATATGTATTCATACAAAATGGACTTGTGGCACGAAAATCAATTTAGCTCAATAAAATGGTCAGATTATTATCAATTGAACATATAGTGCCTTATAAACGATATATCAAATATGTAAATTTCAACACTAATCAATATTAATCACACAAACCTTGTTCTTATTCCAAAAGTTAAGAATCCTAAAGCTATTGCTGAATTTCGTCGTATTAGCTTATGTAATATTATATATAAAATTATCTCCAAAACAATTGCAAATAGGATGAAATTGGTGCACAATGATGTTATTTCTCCTTTCCAAAGTGCGTTTATTCCTGGCCAACTCATCACAGATAATATTATTGCTGCTTTTGAACTTATTCATTCCTTGAGACGTAGAACATCTTCCGATCTCCGGCTTTGTAGCTCTTAAACTCAATATGATGAAGGCTTATGATCATGTAGAGTGGCCTTTCTTATTCCATATGTTAACTTATTTAGGTTTTCCTGCAAATTGGATCCGTCTAATTCAGGGATGTGTTTCCATTGCAACTTTTTCTTTTGTGATTAATGGAGTGACAACAGGCTTTGTATCCCCTACGAGGGGCTTGCGACAATGGTGCCTTCTCTCCCATATCTATTTATTATTTGTGCTAAAGTTTTATCTCGTCTTTTCTGCAAGTTGAGTATAATAAAAAAGGTTACTGGTTTTCAATGCTCAAGATTGGGCCTTCTAGTCTCTCATCTCCTTTTTGCAGATAACAGTTTGGTATTTTGTAAGGCCACATTGGAGGAGTGCTCAAATGTTAAATCTATGTTACACTATTATGAAATTGATTAAGGATAGAAGATGAATCTCTAGAAATCTGCTCTCACTTTCAGTTCCAATACAAAGTAAGATGTTCAGAAATCTTTCATGGAGTTTTTTGGTTTGGAGCGGTCCATTCTCATGGTAAGTATCTTGACCTTCCTTCTGTAATTGGAAAGAGCAAGAAATTAGTATTTAATGGCTTACATGAACGGGTTTGGAATAAATTGCAATCATGGAGAGGTAAGCTATTCTCAGTAGGAAGACCGGAAGTGCTTCTAAAAGCAGTGATTCAATCTACCCCTACTTTTGCAATGAACGTCTTTAAGATACCGAATGGAATATGTGATGAGTTATCAAAGCTGGAAGCTTCTTTCTGGTGAGGAAACAACGCAAAAAAAATCATAAAATGCATTGGATTAATTGGAAGCAAATGTGTCAATCCAAATTTTTTGGAGGAATGGGCTTCCGTCAATTATCTCATTTTAATTAGGCACTTGTGGCCAAGCAGGCTTGGCACATTTTCATTAATCCAGATATAGTGGCTAACCAGATTCTGCAGCACAAATATTCCTCATTGCCCTTTTATGCATGCTGAAGCAAAAGGAGACAACTCATATCTATGGAAAAGTATCCTATGAGGAAGAGAACTGTTGCAAAAAGGAATTCGATTGAGGATCTGTGATGGCAGACATATCATGGTTTTCTCATCCCCTTGGCTCCTTCGTCCCTATTCTTTCAAGCCGATTACCCCTTCGTATGGTAATCTCCTTTTGACTGTTCATGACCTTTTATTACCAGATGATTCCTAGAATTGGAAGATTATTAAGAAAATTTTAGATCACTCCTGATCAAGAAGCTATTGCTCAGCTCCTTGGAGGTTATTCCAATTCCCAAGATGTTCCGATATGGCATTTCAATCGTTCGGGCGAATATACGGTCAAATCCGAATACCATGTGGCTATTAATTTGAAAAGAGACCCTTAGACATATACTAATAATTTGAATCATTGGTGGAAGTACTTGTGGAAAGCTAAGTTACCAGCAAAAGTGAAGATCTATATGGCGCATTATGAGTGATATCCTTCCGACTATGTTAAATTTATGGAGTCGCAAAGTTATAGATTCTCCCCCTTTGTGATCGATGTGAAGTAGCTAATGAATCAATGGAACACGCTCTAACTTTTTGTGATGCTGTGATGGATATATGGGAAGGAAGTGTTTTTAGTTCTTTCATTGAAAACCAAATTGGCTCAATAGTGAGGGAAATAATATTAGCGGCAAAGCAGGAATTCAATATCTGAGGAATTTGATATTTTCCTGGTTCTGTTGTGGAAATGTTGGGAGGAAAGGAATTTGTCGCTGTTTGAAAAAAAGAAATCTCATCCTCAACAACTCCTCCTTGGTGCAACCGGTTATCTGATGGATTTTTGGGGGCAGCTAATTCTATTGTAGCCACTAGATCAGAAGATAAGTGTGTGTCTCAATTCAAATGTAAATGGGAGAAGCCATCATCTGGTCTGTTAAAAATGAATGTGGATGTTTCAATTAAAGATCACGCCTCTTTCTTTGCTATTGGGGTGGTCGTCCGTGATGATATGGGTGAGTTTGTTTTTGGCCTTACTCGGGTTAACTATGGAAACTTGATTCCTTTTATTGGCAAATGTATGGTGATTCTTGTCAGACTACAAGTAGCTATTGAGAAAGGCCTCTCTATTTCTACTATTGAAACGGACTCCTCGCTGGTGGCTGACGAAATTCAAAACCCTACTACTAGAGGTGACGAGGGAATTATCCTCTAAAAGATTCTCAACTTAATGTCCTTGTATTCTCTTCCTTTATGTAAGTGGATTAGTCCGAAAGCTAATAGGGTTGCTCACCTATTTGCTAGATTTGGTTTGGATAGGTGTGTCACTTGTGTGTGGAGAGAGCACCCCCTGACTTTGCTGTAAAATGTTTACTTGATGATATGCAATAAAATGACACTTTGTTCCAATAATAATAATAATAATAATAATAATAATAATAATAATAATAATAATGTTTTTTCTCCATTTTGGTCTCGCCAAACCCCCGGGACGGGGGGTTGGGTTAAATTCTTGGTCACTAAATTCACTCCATATCACTAAGTTCACACACTTAGTCAATAGTTCGATTCTCTTTCCCTACAATTCCCGTATAACATTCAAAAAAATAAAAATAAATAAAACTAAAATCACCCCCATATTACTACTAAACTAATCATTGAACTTCAACGTATTATCTGTTAGTCACTGAACTTATAAAAACGTTACCCGTTCATCATTAAACTATAAAATTGTTAAGCATACATTACTTAAACGGGTTCCATTTATTAGACTTAATGGAATATATCTGACGTGAGTTGACAACAAAAGTGACGTGGTTTAATGGTTCCCCATGTGACAAGTTCGTTAATTTATTAATCATTGAACTTACGATACTAAATCATAACTAAAATTTAACGTATTAATCGTTGATCATTGAATTTACAAAATAGTGTTGATATAGATATAAACGTCGTCCATTTTACAAAATGATATCGATATTTTTTTAATAAAGTAATCGTAATTATTGACAATATGTTGTTGTAGTCACTAGTTCGTGATTAAAATTACTTGGCTCTCAATATTGAAAATAGTCATATCTATATATATAAAGGCATTTAAGCTGCCTTTTTTAGCTGTAACTATCGTGGTTAGTCTTTTGCGGTACATTTTGTGATGTGACCACACTGCCTCCTGCCACAGCCCATTTGATTTTTGGTCTGAGTGCACTGTTTTCCCGAGTCTAAAATCAACTATCTTGTATAGGAAAAAGCTTTTAACTGCAATTGGGCTGAAAATCAATAGTTAGGCCAATAGAAATTATGTTAAATGCATTCCAACTTCCACTTTTATATAGACTCAATCAAATAATATTATATTTTTAATTCGATGTGGGATTTCATCCTCCTTAAATCACATACCTTCTCTTTTAATTTATAAAGTACACCCTCAGCCGTTGTTTGTTATCAACCCGATGTGGGACACTATTCAATTATCTTTGAAAATTTTATTTCTAACATCCACTTTTATAACACTCAACATTTTTCTATTTTATTATATAATCCGAAGTGGGAATCTGTATATTCTAATATGCATATATTATTATATATATATTTATTTTAAGAACACTCATATTAGATTTGTGTTTATTAGTTATTACATGGATATCTCTTCATTATACAATATTATATTCTTAATCTGATGTGAGATTTCATTCGCCTTAAATCACATATCTTCTATTTTAACTTCATAAAGTACACTTTTAGCCGTTATTTGCTATCAATCCGATGTGGGACACAATTTAATTCTCTTTGAAAATTGCATTTCTAATATCCACTTTTATAACACTCAACATTTTTCTATTTTGTTATGTAATCCGATGTAGAAATTTGGATATGATGTAGGATTTCATCCGCCTTAAATCACATATCTTTCATTTTAATTTTATAAAGTACACCCTCAGTCGTTGTTTGCTATCAACCCAATATGGGACACAATTCAATTCTCTTCGAAAATTGCATTTCTAATATCCATTTTTATAACACTTAATCTTTTTCTATTTTGTTATGTAATCTGATGTGGGACTCCGTACACCTAATATGCACATATTATTATATATATTTGTTTTAAAAGGACATTCATATTAGATTTGTATTTATTAGTTATTACATAGATACCTCTTCATTAGAAATTTTGTAAAATTTTCAACCACACTTCTAAAAAAATAAAAAATAATAAAAATAAATCCGACCGCTCTGAGAAAAATTCCTGGCTCTTCCCCTTCTCTTTCTTCTCATCTTTCCCTTTCGAGTGCCTAAGGATTCTTATTTCCTAATATACTGTTCTAATTATTAATTATCTCCGTACTTTTGATTATTTCCTAATTCGCTGTTCTAAAATCTCTACCATACGTATTTTATTTTCCTTAATCAACGCTAAAATTTCTGTGATAATGCATCTTAATTTCCTAAATCAATCGTAAAATCTTGGCGATTTATTTTCTTTGACAAATGGGAGTTCATATAGACTTGGACTATTGATTCCAGGGTTCGATAGGTTGAGAATTTGGTCTAGAGGCTGAGGTGGATTTAAGAATTTGGTCTAAATACTTAAAAGTGAATTCAAGAAGATATTAGACAAGTAGAAGAATACTGGAATAGTGAAAAAATTAGTTGGATTATCTATTTTTGAAAAATTCGGTCATTTGAATTAAAGTTTTTAATAAATCTCTTAATTATTTATTTTTTTAAATTATCTTTACTATATCAATTCAATATATGGCACAATCTCTCTTATTTGTAGTGTAGATCTATTAGTGCATAAGAAATTTCAAATCTTATTCTGTATGGATATTATATTGTCATCACTTTAGTTGACTAATACAAACTAAGGTATGTTAGTTTTATCTATCTCGAATTAGAGTCGTACTATTTACTTCAAATATTTTTCCTAGGCACATGCATTCTTTATTTGTGGATTCTTTATATGGGTTTGACACATTTATTTTAACAAAAGACCTGAATATGTCTATTCCAATTTCTGTTATATAAATATAATATAATATTATTATTGTTTCAAATTTCCATAGATATAGTCGTTCTTGACTAGGGGAAATTTTCGTGTTTGACTCCTATAGTGGCAGTCATGCTGCATAGGTAATGATTGAAGTCATGTCTTTTTTGCTCTTAAAGTACATAGAAATTTTTTAGTGTAATATTTGGTATCCATGTTTTGTGCTGCTTTGAAAGTATATGTTTGAAAACTTCAAAATTTTCTTCATTTCTCCCTTAAAATGTGATGTTATTGAATGATGATTAAGTTCTATGGGCTAATTTTTATGTTTTATGCAATTATGACATTGTTGAAAATAAAATAAGAAAAATTTATAAGGAAGCACTAGAATTTTTTAAGTATGATTGGTGGCGTTTCGCAATCAAAACTGTAATCTTTTGAAAGTTAAATTACTCATTTATTATTATTATTATTATTATTATTATTATTATTATTATTATTATTATTATTATTATTATTATTATTATTGCTTCCTTATCCTTTACAGGGAGATATGAATAGGGAATTTATTTAGATTCTCAGAAAGTTGGAGAATACAAGATTTAGACACAAGTGGCTTGAGGGCCACGTGTTAGACTGAATTTCTTACCATTGGAGTACAGTATTTAAGCTTTTACACTTATTTTTGAATGATATGGCCTTCAAGGAAGAGCAATCATGATGATTGATTATTCAAAATCTAGAGCTTTAATTTAGTTTGATGGATCAAGATATGACTCACTTTTAAATTGGGTTCTTTGGAACCAACTATTGTATCAGTAGCTTTTCAAAATATCCACTGAAATCTTTGCTATTTTTGAATAAGTTTCTTATTTTTTTCTTCATTACCTCTTTTTTGGTAATCATATAATGTACAGAATCGGTTTTATATATATTTTGAGTTTTTTTAACGAGCTGTATGGAAATATTTTATAGACATCGTAAATATTATTTGTATATATGTTGTTGGGTATTATTATAGGCTTAATTAGAACATGTTCGTTATGTTCACATATATGATAAAAACTGTGTTTATAAATTAGCCCAAATTATTATATTACTATGTCAAAAAAATGTTAAAAAGAAAAATGAAAGATAAAATAACTTGGTGCTAAATGTTTTAGTTTAATCCATCGAGAAAAATTGGGGAATTACAAATGCATCATAACAATATTAGCTTTTGTTAATTTCTTCTCATATTTAGCAAGCAATTAACACACTTAATAATTAAATAAACAGTGTCATAGCCAATTAATTTTAAGATTCCACAATATATCGAAATAAGAGGGAAAAACTTTATTAAGATACTATATGGTCAAGTCATACCATATGATGTTAGATCGAGACTAATTGTTCGACACATGCCTATATCATCAAGTTGATCAATATATTAGAGATTATTCATTTTGAACGTATAGTGGAATATATATTATATTCTTTTTTATTTTTAAATATTCATTACTTAATAGTCTATTCTATTTTTACGTATTATTTTTAGAATGTCTTCTTGTATAATGAACGAGTCAGTATTAGTTTGTCATTAAGCCACGTTAGATATTCCGTCAAGTCTAATAAATGAATTTCAAACAGGGCCTCCGCCCAACCCAATTCCGCCACCGGATCTCATCGGTACACCCGCCCCCGCCACGTCCCACCTCTACCTCCATATATATATATATATATCTATATATTTATCTATGATTTCCAATCAACCTGTACATAAATGATCTGTATCTGCGCGCTTGCAGGGTTCTTTTTTGAATAAGAAAAAGTTGGATTGAGTTTCTGTTTATTGTAATTGGATTAGATTTTGATGGCTCCCGCCGGAAATCAGAACCCACCAGGCGGCGGCGGTCAATTTGATGTTCTCAAATTATTCAAACCTGCAACTCCCCCGCCACCCAATTCGACTGCAACCCCAACACTCTATTAGTAATATTTATACTAACAATGGTAACCCGAATTTGATTTCTTCCCCTTTCCCGCCGCCGTCCGCTTCTTATCCTCCGCCTAATGGCGGCGTTACTGGTGGTGGAACCTACTCATACCCTCCTCAGAACTCACCATTTCAATATTTCAAGCACCTCCCTATGTACACTACTCCTAATCCTACTCCTCCACAGACGGACTTTGCTAGCATGCAGCCTCAGAGGTCTGTGTCTTATCCGGCGCCTCCCCTCCAACCCCAAGTTCAACCTGCCACCAGTACGCACCACCCCAATTTCCAAAATCCCCCAAATTCGCAAAACCCAAACAGCCATGGGCCGAGACCCATGCCCTTTTTGAGCGCCCCACCTTCCTCACTTGATGTTCCGCGTCAGCAGCCTGCCATGCCGATGACCCAAATCCACCCCACCTCCTCTGGAGGCTCCGATTTTTGTATCCCACAAAATGTGAAACTTAGGATTCCGAACCACGGTGCCATGATGCGGATGCTAAGCAGTAAGCTCCCCAAGGGGCGTCATTTAAATGGGGATCATCTGGTTTATGATATGGATGTGAGCTTGCCCGGAGAGGTGCATCCTCAACTTGAGGTTACTCCCATTACAAAGTATAATTCTGATCCGGGCCTTGTCCTCGGCAGGCAGATCGCAGTTAACAAAAGTTATATATGTTATGGGCTTAAGTTGGGCAATGTCCGTGTGCTTAATATTCATACTGCTTTAAGATCACTGCTCAAAGGTCTATCGCAGGTTGTTTTTTATTTGACAAGTGCGGTTCTACGACCAGTTCATTGTTTAGTTGACACAAGAAATTTATTATATCATCTAAATTTTATATACTTGATTTATTGTGATTGATTCGGTGTCAAAGCTATGCTTTTTGGACATGTGGACCGTGGGTTGGTGTATTAAGCTATGTATTTGCTGGAAAAACGAATGTATAATACTTTTGTCTTCCTTGGAATGAGACTTGAGAAGCAGGCCATTTATATTATAAAGTCTGACTATAATAAATCTTGTAAAGTAGGCTTAGACCTAGTGTAGATTGTGTTTTTTGTTCTTCTGGAAATAGCAGCCGTATTGTTTGTTTCATTTCACAGTGCAATATGTTCCGATGCATGGAGTTTCGATATTGCAGGCTCCCATAGTTTTCAATTTGTTCTTAATAAAAATCTCACAAATTTTATAACGATAAAGAATTAGCATTCATGATTAGCTTTGACCTATCTCATGAGTAATATTTTTTATTTCAGAGGGTCACAGACATGGCGTTCTTTGCCGAGGATGTACACCTTTTGGCTAGGTAGCCTCCTTGTTTAGTTAACTTTGTGAATCTAATCTTTTGGCTTGTCTAATAATCATGTCTTGTTACAGTGCAAGTGTGGATGGCTGGGTATATGTGTGGAAAATTACAGAAGGTCCAGATGAAGAAGAAAAGCCGCAAATTACTGGAAAGATTGTTATTGCTGTTCAAATTACTGGAGAATGGGAATCTGTTCATCCAAGAGTTTGTTGGCATTGTCATAAACAAGTAAAAGACCTCCCTATATTTACCCTTTCAGAGTACTTCTGTTATATGTTTTCCTCCTTGGTTGATTGTCCATCAATTTATTAGATGAATAATCATACGTTTCTTGCACAGGAAGTACTTGTTGTAGGAATTGGGAGGCATGTCTTAAAGATTGATACCACAAAAGTTGGAAAAGGGAAGGTGTTTTCTGCTGAAGAACCCCTCAAATGTCCCATTAACAATTTAATTGATGGGGTTCAACTTGTTTGTAGCCATGATGGAGAAGTAACTGACTTATCCATGTGCCAGTGGATGATCTCCCGATTGGTTTCTGCTTCAGTAGATGGCACGGTTTGTCATATTTTGCCCTTTAACTTACTGAAGCTGGTTTTTTATCAAGTCTTCTTTAAAGCTCCTGAGGAGCAAAAAATTTTTTTTTAAAGATAATGTTGTAACTTCTTTCCCTTAGGTTAACATGTGGCTCAGGATATATATTTAAGGGAAGATATAAAGAACATAAGCATTAATTGGATATGCATTTACAGTATTTAGTGCATTATGAATTGCAAACTTAGGTGGTGCAATGCTTTCCATTATTGCATTTTATATCTCACTTTGAAATTCTTGCTGCATTTAATTACTCGAAATATGTAGATAGCCATATTTCTGATGCATAAATGCTGGGATTTCGGAGTATTGTTTTTTTTAATGGTCTAGATGTGTTGAACTAACTCTTGCTTATGTAGAAATTCCAATTTCATTCGATGCTTTAATGAAAGCCTGCTCCAAAATTTTATTTGGTCATTTGAACGCAGAGAGTTCCTACTTAAGTATCTGAAGATGCTGTTGCATAAAAGAGTCCCTACATAGGATATTTTGGTCAAGTTCTGATGTTATAACCTAACTATACTCGCTTGTGAGTATACGACTGTGGCTTTAGAAATAAGAGTTGCTCCTAGCTTCCTATCATTTTCATAATAATTTAAGAGTCTAACTCCTAAATATTTGTACGTCCTGACTTTTCTACTTTCGAAAAATCTCAAGTTCATTTTGGTTTAAATAATGTGATTGTGATCATTGGTACAATGGAATATGAGATTTATACTCCCTCCATCCCAGATATGTAGTCTTGTTTTAAGTCCACAAAGATTAAGCATTGTACTAGAAAGACACATTTTGTAATCCCTGTTCTTAATTTACCCTTATTTAATGAGTAGAATTCAAAATTGATAGTTATAACTAAATATTAAATAGGGTAGGTTAAAGTAATGAAAATTAGACTTCTCAATAAAGAAACAAGACTATATATTTGGGGCAACAACGAAAAGGAAAACAAGATTATATATTTGGGACGTAGGGAGTAAAGGATTACCAAGTATTCTTGATTTAAGGAGGCTTGATAGGGAGTTGATGTTTTAGTTGCTGACATCTAAATAGATGTAAAAATAAAATTGATAAATTTAGGGTCCGTTGGTTTTCAATTATAATAGGCTTATTTATAATTAGCCTTATTTTTTTCTGAAAAAACAAGACATGGATCTGGCAAATCCCTTTTTTTCATTTTTATTTTTGTTCTTTACAAGCTTGATGGTGTTCCACTTGTGTACAAATAATGCATTATTGGGCCCCACTTGTTAGATTGAAAATTCAAAAAAAGTCTTTCCCATTTGTTAATGCCAAAAACTCACGGTAAGCGACGTGTGTAAGTTTTTGTAATTTTCAATGGAATAATCATTTGTCAATCAAGCCAAATTATCATACAAAAAATTATAAATGGTGCCAAACGGACCCTTAGTTCTTGCCATTACATATTTGAGATGTTTAAAGCAATTGGGCCTAATCAGTGGTTTTGGAATATGTGTATCTTACTGATGGAGAAGTCCCAACTGTGCAAATGGTGTTTGTGAATCATTGATTTTCACAAATGTTGGTGACGCATCTTGCTTTGGATTGCTGGATAATTGAAAATGTATTGTGTGTCGTCAATCTGTAATAAACAATTCTTTAAGACTTTTAATCACTTTTGTTAGTGATTGCAGCTAAAGATTTGGGAAGATCGCAAGTCACAACCAATTGCAGTTCTCCAGCCACATGACGGCCAACCTGTTAATTCTGTAACATTTTTAGCTGCTCCTAATCAACCAGATCACATCATACTTATTACTGGGGTACATGCAAAGATCTGAAAATATTCTTTCTGTACTTTCCATTTATTAGTCATGGTCAAACGTGCGTTACACATTATTTTTAGATTTTATAAAGTGCCAATGTGTTGGCTGATTTTCATCTTTCTTATTGAAATCTGCATTACTTGATGAAACAATTTAATATTACTGGTGCAAAATTAAAAAGAATATTAAAAATAATATTTTCACTCAAATCGGAGTAAACAAAATGAGAGGAATAACAATCTTTGGAAATATATCAAGGAATATACAAATTAAAAAATCACTCTGTGGTCCAATTGATTCTTAAAATAAACATAACTTTTAATCTTTGTTTTCATGATCCTCATTTTTCTTATCGGTCATTATACGGCAATAACTTTTCTCAATATAATAACAATGAACTTACCATACATAAATGCAGATAGAATTACAAGCTACGGCCACAAATAAGGAGTTCAAATTGAACAACTTCCAAATTGTCAATTGTGATTATGATAGCATCAGAAAGATTTACAAAACTGTTGTTTAGAGGGTAAAATCTTAACTTTCATTCCATAACAAGAACGTATATATAAAACTATGAAATATGTACACTTAAGTCCCTAGTAATAATAAACTATCACATTTGGTACATATAATTATTTTATTCAACTCTCCCCCTCAAGTTGGTGCATAGATATCAGGCATGCCCAACTTGGATAGTGATGTGTGAAATGGACTTCTAGCTACTGCATGAGTCATCATATCTACAAGTTGATTAGCACTCTTAATAAATGGAATTTCAATGTTGCTCGGATCAAGGTTATTCTTGATGTAATTCCTATCAATCTCCACATGCTTCGTCCAGTCATGTTGTACTGGATTATTGACTATTTCAATGGCAGCTTTGTTATCACAAAATAGCATCATAGGTTTATTAGGGCCAAATCCAAGTTCACTAAGGAGAATCTTCAGCCATGTAAATTCGGTAATCGCATGGTGTAATGCACGGTGTTCAGCCTCAGCACTAGATAATGACACCACATTTTGCTTCTTACTTCTCCCAGCCACCAAATTTCCACCAACAAACGACACATATCCAGCTGTGGATTTCCTATCTGATCTTACTCCAGCAAAGTCAGAGTCTGTATATCCCACAACATCAAGGTATTTGTGTTTAGAAAACAAAAGACCTTTACCAGTAGAAGATTTCAGATAAGCCAAGATGCTATTCACTGCATGCATGTGTCTGTCACTAGGATTATGCATAAATTGGCTCACAACACTTACGGCATATGACAAGTTAGGGCGGGTATGAGTTAGGTAAATCAACTTCCCAACAAGCCTTTGGTATCGCTCGTTGTTCGTAGGCACCTGACCGGGATAAATGGATAAGCCATGATTCACTTCAATGGGAGTATCTGTGGGCTCACATGCTGAATGACCAGTTTCAGCTAAGAGATCCAGTACATACTTCCGTTGGTAAAGAAAAATACCTTGTTTAGATAGACATACCTCAATGCCCAAAAAATATTTTAGAGCACCCAAGTTCTTCATCTCGAACTTCTCAGCTAGATAAGGCTGGGGTTACTCAATCTCACCTAGGTTGCTCCCCGTGACAATCATATCATCAATATGCACAACAAGTAGTGTAATATCTTCCCTATTTCTCTTATAGAACAGTGTATCTGCGAAGGCCGGTTTGCATCCATATTTTTTCATTGAACAACTCAACCTACCAAACCAAGCTCTCGGTGATTGCTTCAGGCCATATAGAACCTTTTTCAACTTGCAAACCTTACCATCCGCAGTTGAAAAACCTGAAGGTGGATCCATGTACACTTCTTATGTTAAGTCACCATGGAGAAAGGCATTTTTCACATCAAACTGTCTCAATGGCCAATCCAAATTAGCTGCTAATGACAAGATGACTCCAATGATATTCATCTTGGCCACGGGAGCAAATGTCTCCTGATAATCTATCTCGTATGTCTGTGTATAGCCTTTTGCAACTAATTTGGCTTTATATCTTTCCACCATTCCATCTGATTTATAGTTCACTGACAACACCCATTTACATCCCACCGTCTTCTTCTCCTTAGGTAACTCGACCATTTCCCAAGTAGAGTTTTTTTTTTTAGGGCATTCATTTCTTCCGTCATAGCTGACTTCCACTTGGGATCATCAAGGGCCTCCTGAAAATGACTTGGAATAGGTACAGAAGACAATTGAATGGTAAACGCCAGGTGATTTTTTGATAAGCGGTGATAAGATATGTAGTTAGACATGGTGTAGATAGTATTAGAAGAAGGCTTTGAGAATCCCAACCTATCTGGTTCTCTACGATCACGAAGAGGATATCTCCTCTCTTGGCTGGAATAAGAGAATCTGTAGCATGTGACGCTAAGTTGGAATCAGTAGGAGTTAAAGGTACAGAGGGAAAGGTAGGTACCTGATTTTCAATCTCAGAAGAGTCATCCGATGGCATGGTAGAGTCATCAGAGGAGGTATGAGAGTCTAGATCAGGTCTGATAGCATCATCAACATTCAATGGAGCAGTGGGGTCCTTAGGTCTTCTCACATAACACTTTTCAAACCTAGAAAACCTAGGTCTAACTCCTTCGGTTTGAGGTTCTAATTCTCTTTCACTTCCAGAAATCCAAAACCTTTTTTCCTCCAACCACACTTGTTCCTCTTCTCTACTGTGAATCTCTCCCTGAAGAGGAACAATCTCCACATCTCTAGACTGGATTCACAGACCTCAACATCCATGGACACATAATATTTCCCAGTTGGGGGATGAAAACATTTATAACCTTTCTAAGAACTAGAATATCCAAGGAAAACACATTTGAGAGCTCGATGATCAAATTTATCTCTAGTTGAGAGTGTACATGAACATAGCACACACAACCAAAGACCTTAGGACAAATACTTAACGCATAAGGAATAGAGTGATAGTGGGAGAGTGCCCGTAGAGGTGTTTCATAGTCAAGGATCCGGGTAGGCATTCTGTTAATAAGGAACATAGCGGTGGTAATAGCATCAGCCCAAAAACGTTTGCATAGTGAAGCATAGAACTCTAGCCACTTCAAGGATGTGACGATTTTTACGCTTGGCTATGCCATTTTGTTGAGGTGTATCGGCCCAAGTTGTGTGATGGAGTATACCATGAGTCGTGTGGTGTGTACATTAACAATAAATTTAAACCTTAGACTAATTGTTTGATCTTAAAAGTAAATAAGTATGCATGAACATAAAGAATATATTTAGACGTTAAATTAATTAGATTGTCCTGAAAATGAATAAGTTTATATAAATGTGTAATTAATTTATGCCAAATTCTAGAGAGCTTTATGTAAGTAGATTTTTTGAGAGAAGTGTAAATAATTTTTTGGGAAGTGTGAATTATTATTATTTTTAGTGGAGAATATGTGGTTGGTATTAAAGTTTGACTTGTTGACCTACTTTTGATTTTTGATAAAGCTTCCTAGAACCAGCTATCAATAAAGTATACGTGAACTTGACTCAATTTACAAATGCATTAATTGAATAACCTCGCAAATCAACGAAGTATAAGCGAACTTGAATAATTCATTGTTGTGCTAGATTAAGTGAATGAGCTTGAAATACATTAACCAAATTTGTTATTTGAATAAGGCCTGATACTATGTAAGGGCAAATCATATTAATTTTTTTTTTATTTTTTTATTTTTTAGAGCAAGATATTAGTATTGTAATAATTTTAGGTAATATTATCTGAAAATGGTTCTTACATCATTAGAGTTAATGTATTATATAATTATATATGTGAAAGTAAATTTAGAGAGAACAAATGAACCAACCTCCAACTTACTTAGTAAAGTGCCACCGATTACGAGTGAACATATGCAACATTATGGTTAGAGTTTATTTATTTATTTTCTGAACAAATAATTTATATAATTATATGACTTAATGAATATATTTCGTTTAAAATTCAATTTCTTATACATTAAACATCATTAGACTTTCAGAATTTTGAACTAAGAGCACACGTCTTGAACTCCAGTCACCTGAGGTGAATGAATATATTCCATTAAGATTTTAATGATAAATAATTGACGGATACATCCAAGTTAAATAAATTTCATTGAAAAGTTAATTTT
>CAVNYN010272110.1:0-25802 GCA_963692815.1 Nyctanthes arbor-tristis | reverse complement strand
GGTATTAAAGTTTGACTTGTTGACCTACTTTTGATTTTTGATAAAGCTTCCTAGAACCAGCTATCAATAAAGTATACGTGAACTTGACTCAATTTACATATGCATTAATTGAATAATCTTGCAAATCAACGAAGTATAAGCGAACTTGAATAATTCATTGTTGTGCTAGATTAAGTGAATGAGCTTGAAATACATTAACCAAATTTGTTATTTGAATAAGGCCTGATACTATGTAAGGGCAAATCATATTATTTTTTTTTTATTTTTTTATTTTTTAGAGCAAGATATTAGTATTGCAATAATTTTAGGTTATATTATCTGAAAATGGTTCTTACATCATTAGAGTTGACAAATCATATTATTATTAATTTTTTTTTATTTTTATTTTTTAGAGCAAGATATTAGTATTGTAATAATTTTAGGTAATATTATCTGAAAATGGTTCTTACATCATTAGAGTTAATGTATTATATAATTATATATGTGAAAGTAAATTTAGAAAGAACAAATGAACCAACCTCCAACTTACTTAGTAAAGTGCCACTGATTACGAGTGAACATATGCAACATTATGGTTAGAGTTTATTTATTTATTTTCTGAATAAATAATTTATATAATTATATGACTTAATGAATATATTTCGTTTAAAATTCAATTTCTTATACATTAAACATCATTAGACTTTCAGAATTTTGAACTACCAGTTCATATACAGATTACATGAGGTGAATGAATATATTCCATTAAGATTTTAATGATAAATAATTGACGGATACATCCAAGTTAAATAAATTTCATTGAAAAGTTAATTTTGTTGAACCATCAATTCACATTCTTAGACCAATTAAATGAATAAATTTTATCATGACTCAAACCACGAATTTATATGCTAAATTACATGAAGTGAATGAAAATACTATTGGGAATTTAATTTATATTAGTGAGGGGCAACCTTGTCGAAAAATGGATTCACATTCCCTTGAACTTTCTATATATATCTAGTGAAGTTGTCCAATTTAAATTACAACTTTATTTTCTTGAAGGGGATCCTTTATTAGCATTATAGAATTAAACTTTAAGATCATGAACATCTGTGTGCTTGCTAGTCTGCCTTCTTGTTGTCAAGTGGTTCCTCATCTATCAAATATGCTGTTGCTTTGGTTTTTCTCAATGGTATTTGACTTTTAAGGATATATTCAGGGCCCATTAAATCGGGAACTAAAGATATGGGCTTAAGCAAGTGAAGAAGGATGGTTACTTCCTAGTGAGGCTGAATGTTGGCGTTGTACTCAGACATTGGAATTGAAGAGTTCGGCAGAGACTCAAGTAGAAGAGGTTTTCTTTAACCAAGTTGTAGCTTTGTCACACGCTGGTCTTGTTTTACTGGCTAATGCCAAAAGGTATGCTATATATGCTGTGCACTTAGAATATGGTCTAAATCCTGCAGAAACCCGAATGGATTACATAGCAGAATTCACTGTTACTATGCCAATACTGAGTTTTATAGGGACTAGTGATTTACTAGCTCATGGTGAACAGATTGTTCAGTTGTACTGTGTCCAGACTCAGGCCATTCAGCAGTATGCTTTGGACTTATCACAATGCGTACCACCCCCAATGGACAAGTTGGACTCTGGCATTTCCCATGATGCTGCTGGTAATGAAGGACTTCCTAATTCGGGGCCTTCTCGCGGTAAATCCACTGAATTACCTTTGTCCATTTCAACAACCAAACCATCTGAACATGAAAATGTCTCAGAGAATGCACCTTCAGCTAGATATCCCATTAGTGCTGCTTCTGCTGAGGCACTCACCTTGCAAGAGTTCTCTGTTTCAAATATAGAAACCAAATCAACTCCTTTATCTGCAGTGGCTGACATTAGTGTTGCTTCTGCTGCTTTGCCCACACCTCCTTTGAGCCCTAGGTTGTCCAGGGAACTTTCTGCTTTTAGAAGTCCTTCAAGCCATTTTGAGCCTGTTCCTGCAGTAAATGATCGTGGAGCTGATTCTAAAGTTGTTGAATATTCAATTGACAGGCAAATGGATGCTGTACATGCAAACATGTCTGATGCTGCTTTAACAGGTGTTGATTTGATAAATGATGAAAGTAAATTTTCTCATGATGATATTTCGACATCTCTCGAACATCATAGTAATTTTAAGCATCCTACTCATCTAGTAACTCCTTCTGAGATATTGATGGCCAGATCCTCTTCTGAAGTCAATCGTGCTAATGAGCCCAAAATCGATCTGGAACCGAACGTTCATGATGTTGTTGCTAGTAATGATTCAAGACATTTGGAGGTGGATGTCAAGCTTGTAGGTGACACGGTATTTGGTCAGAATAATGATGTTGGTTCACAAGAAAAACTTTATACTTTTGGATCAGAGAACAAGGAGAAATCCTTCTATTCTCAAGCGTCTGATCTAGGAATTGAGATGGCTCGAGATTGTCAAGCCTTGCCAACTGAAACAGTAGAGGAAACTAAGAAGTTTGGTGGGACTGATGTAAGTGAATCGGTGACCCAATCTTCAACTACAGATCGAGAGGTACATGGCTCTACAGATGAAGTATCTAGTAAAGTTATTGATTCATCAATAGCTATGCCAGTTCAAAAACCAAATGCACGAAGTACAAAAGGCAAAAAACAAAAGGGAAAAGGTGCTCAAGGATCAAACACGTCTTTGCAATCTAGTGCTTCCAACTCGGGAGCTACTTCTATGGAACCAGGTGTCAGCTTAAGTACTCGGTCGGTAGAAACTGCATTTACACATATTTTATCTATGCAACAGATGCTTAATCAGGTAATTTAAATTTATTTGTTGAATTTCATTTTCTGGACTGTCCTTGTGTGTATTTTTTAGTTTTTGTTGCCATATGTATATATTTGTACACTTTCACTCCGAACTGATGCTATTTTATTGTTTTCAACAAGTATAAAAAGGGACGTATTCATCAATATGTTCTTGATAGTTTGTTATATCCTCTTCAACCTTGTGGCTTTTTTTTCATCTTGGAAGTATGATATATTGTGAATTGTGTGTCTCTCTTGATAGTTTGTTATATCCTCTTTAGCTCTCCATTTAACAATATTATTACTATTATTATTTATTTATTTTTTTTTTTTTTGGGTGGGGAGGGGGAATTTTTTTTTCCCTGAAAAATTCAAAGAAATCCTTGGGCCCAGCTCCAATTATTCTCATCGTCCAAGCCTTATTTTATGGGTTGACTATATTGATTTAATTGCACATCCCAGATTATTGGGATTGTAAGTAGCTCTTTTCCATTTGCGCCAGTTATCCATTTATTCAAATTGAGTTGTGCATCACATAGAACAGACCCAGTACTTATTTGCAACGAAAAGTAATTTGGACACAATTTGGTCTTCATGAACTGTTGCAAAATCACACCCTTATTTTTTTGGCAGCTTTTATCTACACAAAAGGAGATGCAGAAGCAAGTGTCTGGGATGGTTGCCGTCCCGGTCACCAAAGAAGGCAAGAGACTTGAGCAAGCTTTGGGACGGAGGATAGAGAAAGCTGCCGAGGCCAGTGCTGATGTTCTGTGGGCTCAACTTCAAGAAGAGATGGCGAAGCAGGAAAAAGCATCGAGGGACCGAGCGCAGCAATTGACAAATATGATAAATAGTTGTTTAAGCAAGGACTTGCCATTAATTGTGGAGAAAACCATCAAGAAAGAACTGAACACAGTTGGACAAGCTGTAGCACTCACAATTATTCCCTCCCTTGAGAAAACAGTATCCACATCAATCACAGAGGCTTTCCAGAGGCTTTCCAGGTTTGGATTTCTACTTCTGACTTCATTCCTTCTATTGTGATTTAATGATAGTCTTGATCCTAATGGATTTTATGTGATCAGAAAGGAGTAAGTGATAAAGCTGTGAGTCAACTGGAGAAATTTGTCAGTTCTAAGCTTGAAACAATAGTTGCGAGGCAAATCCAAACACAATTCCAGACTTCGGGCAAGCAAGCTCTTCAGGTAAAGATAAGTGGAAAAATAAAAAAAAAATGATTCAGATTTTGAGAAATATGCATTATGCTTCCTCTCCATATCACCAGGAGGAGCTTTGAAACAATACTCGTGGAACTAGTAAATATATTTGTTAGCAATTTTGTCCTTTGTTTACGACAAACTCAGAAGTCTGATCAAATAACAGGTTGATTTAGTCAAATGATGCTGTTGTACATTCCATGCTGGGAAGAGTAGGAAAATAATTGGATGGAGTAATTAAAATATCTTTTTGCATGCTTTCAATCACTTTCTGGAATTGCTTCTACTGAATTATCAATGGTACAAGGGTCGTATCAACTGAGGATGGCCTAGACTACTTACTCTTTTACTCTTCTCCAGTTGTATAGAATAATTTCATTATCCTCTCTAGCAACCAAGTTGCAAAGCAATGTTGACTCAGTTGTGGGTCTGATGCTGTAATAGCTGACGTTCTTTTGGAGATGAAATAATTACAATCCTTCCATTACACTAATTTATATTTTGTTTCAATTGAAGCTATATAGCCCCTACGTGCGTTTTATTTCTACTTCAAGATAGAAATAGAATGACCGGAAATGAGTGGTGGAGATTTGTGTAGTATATGTGGGTCCACGGGTATGTTGATGTGATTGGTTTCGTCAATTTCTACTTTGAAATAGAGATATAATATAATAACGCCAACCGCGGTGTAGTTTATATGTTTTGGCTACTAGCGTGAGCAAAATGTCCTAAATCCATTTGTTAATTTTGCAAACCTGTCTCTCCTCTTTGGTCCCTTGCCCACATGCTCATCGTAAGAATCGGTAAATGGATGTGGATATTAGCTTACTTTGCCATATGAATCTGGACAGCTTTGATAAATGAATTTACTTATTTAATTTGTAATGCAGGAAATGTTGAAATCCAGTTTGGAAGCTTCTGTGATTCCTGCCTTTGAGATGTCGTGCAGGGCCATGTTTGAGCAAATTGATGCTACATTTCAGAAAGCAATAATTGAACATACAGTCGCAGCTCAGCAACATCTTGAGCCATCACATTCACAGTTGGCAATTGCTCTAAGGGTACACAATTCAGTACATTATTTCTCTTGCTAATTAAAAGTACATCGCCCAGTTAGTTAGTGCATTGTCCTTTCTTCTTTAGATTACTGTCCAAATATCCTGCTAATTCGCTGTACATGTTTTAGGATGCCATTAGTTCTGCATCAGCTATGAATACTCTAGGCAGTGAGTTGCTTGAGGGTCAAAGAAAGTTGTTGGCACTTGCTGTTGCAGGATCAAATTCTAAAGCACCAAATACATTGGTTTGCTAACTGAGTAATGGTCCCTTGGGTGGTCTCCATGAGGTCTGCTGTGTTCTTGTTTGTTTCGTTAGGATATAATTTTTCCTGCTATCAAAAGTATCTATCAATCCACTGCATACTGAATCAAAATGTTTCTTTTGCAATAGTTTGAGGTACCACCCGATCCGACAAAAGAGCTTTCTAGATTAATATCTGAGCGTAAATATGAGGAAGCTTTCACTTCACCCCTGCAAAGAAGTGACGTTTTTATTGTATCATGGTTATGCTCTCAGGTAATGTATTTGCAATTGTCTGGACCTCAGAAATGCTTTTATGAATGCTGCGCTGCCCGTCTGTTATGATCTGGTTTTCTTGTCATGCCTGAGGTCAATTATCAGATGGGGATAAGTGTTTTTAACTTTTTAGTTAAATTTAATTTTGATGCCCTTCGCCATCTGGTTTCTGAACTGGGTTTTGGGGTTTGACTACCAATGGAGATTGTGGAAATGAATTGACTTCAACTTGGGTGGTGTTTTATTCTTTCTTTGAATTTTGAATTATATTTTTACCTACCACTAATTTGTCAAATATTCTATTACAACCACACAATTTAAACATCTTCCATACCTGTCATTCATTCTACTTTATTATAAAATGAAAATCAAACATCACTTGGTTTCTCTTCCTGGAAATTTAGAATTGGTTCCCTTTGATTATGTATTGTGTGGTCCCCAAAGTTAAAAAAGTCAGTTATGTACTTGTTTTCTAATTTTGGCTGCATGATTCAGTTGAAATTCAGGTTGATTTCTTGCTTTTTGCCATCCCTTATTGGTCTCTTGTGTTTCAGGTTGATTTCCACGTGTACGCCCTAGCAATATCATCTTGTTCGTTCATCCTGTACTAAATTTGCTCATTTTTTGTCTAATCAGGTTGATTTGACTGGAATATTATCGATAAACCCCCTCCCTTTGAGCCAAGGTGTTCTCCTGTCTCTTCTGCAGCAGCTGTCTTGCGATATAAGCAACGAAACCCCTCAGAAAATAACATGGATGCGGGAGGTTCTATCTGCCATAAATCCCACCGACCCGATGATCGTGGTGCACGTACGTCCCATATTTGAGCAAGTATACCAAGTGTTAAATCATCATCGCAACCTTCCAACCACTGACGGCTCAGAGCTTGCAAACATTCGCCTTCTTATGCACGTTATAAACTCCATGCTTATGACCACTAAATGATCTCAACCGCCCTGTGTTAAGAGAAATTGACTGAAGCCAGAATACTACTGGCTAAATCGGATCAATTTTGTACAAATTTCTAGAAACGCTACAAATACGTGTAGTGGAAAATATGGCTCCAATTTTTGTTGCTTAGATTTCTTTTTGGTAGTGTTAAAATGCCAATGTTAGATTTTCAAATTTAATGCAGAAAAAGGAATATCTAATCTATAACTCATTGAATATTTATCTGCCCATTTCTCGCTCTTAAAAAATAAAAAAATAAAAAATACTCTTCTATTAATACTTCAGAAGAGTATTTTTTATTTTTTTATTAGAAAAAGTGCAATTTGTTATGCGTCACTCATTCATGAAATTATAATCAATAGCAGATCCTGTGTTATTATACTCTTTGATGGCGAATTATAAATTTATTACGTCCAAGAGTAATATCACATGCGATCTTTATAAAATATGTGGATGTGATTTGTTTAATTGATTTTTATTTAAAAGTAAAATGAGTTTGCAAACGATATTCTCTATCCTTTAGTGCACGTGGAGTGAAAATACAATTTCACCCCTTTGGAGACTGATGTGTGAATTCGAGGGCTTTAATTTGTGGTTTAATTTAGATTCTTAAATACACATATAAGTTTTTTATTGGCCGTGTTAAATACTTTTAGAATAATAGAATATTATTGTACAATTCTCTACATATGATTATATATGTTTTCCCTGCTGCAATTATAACGGGATTGGGCCCCTTACATGTATACCATCCCTTTATGTGAGTGGGATAAATATATATCTTTCCGAGCAAACCTTAAAAATATTCTTAAAAATGAACACCATACTCATTGGAGGACACTTTACTCATTTTCGAGTGTGAGTAAAACACTCAATTTCTTGTAGTGAATTATATAATAAAACTGTTCTTTCTTCCAAAAATATTCCTTTTCTTTTATATAAATTTTACAAAAAGAAAATGGATTTTCAGATTCCCAATTGAGAGATATAATTGGAAACTTTAGTGCCAAGAGAACTTGAAAAGATAAAAGTGAACCTTGAAATATAAAAAGGAAAAAAGATGGTCAAATGCTATTTAAAATTCGTTTTTTGAACCTTGATAATGACATATTATCAGTGGGTTTTGGTCATTACCAGTTTACAAAAGCCGGCAAAAATTTTGGTTTATTCGATTACTTAAGAAAGTTTATTCGTGACACTTGAACTGAGATAATGCAAGATAGTTGATCTTTCATCTTTCGGGCGGCCTGTTTGTTCGAAATTTTAAAACTACAATAGCATGGTTTCTTTTTAGAAGTGGGCACTAATCATTTTGGTTAGTTTGCATAAAATTTTCAATGGGATGCACATAAAATTGGAAGCTTTGCAATCTAATGCAAACCACTTTGCACTAAAACCAAAATATTAGAGTAAAATCATAATTTGATAATTTAACTTTAATTTTGTAATTTGATAATTTATTTAAATTTGTGCTAATTAAACAGACTCATAATTATACTATTCAAACAAATTTATCAAAAAATTGAAAATCATCTTAAAAAGTATTACAAAATTACAAAAGTATTACATTTTTCTGACGATAATAATGTATCAGGAGAGATTAAGTTGGTTTGGAGTGATAAAGAGAACATAAGTTTATAAACAAATAGTGACGGGTTCAAATCTAGTTATTTTTCATAAAAGTGGATCAACTTTTGGAATTATTCTCCTTTTTTTCCCCTGAGTAAAAGAATAGTATGATTCCTCGGCGGAAAACCGAGCATGACCAAAATGACATTCAATTAGTCCAAGTACCAAAACAAGAATGAGAAGGAGCGAACGAAGTGATAGAGTTGGCAACTCAATTCCTTTCACGTGGAATATAATTGCAAGGGCCACAATCACATTCAATAATCAAATCAGAGATTCTACGAAGGATGATCTCATTGATCCACTAAATCATAATCCCTCCGTCCCAAAAAAGATATTTCTCTTTTCTTTTTTTATCTGTTCCAAATTATATTCCCCTTTTCTAAGTTAATTTTTTAGTTTTCTACTAAATACTCATTTATTGTGTTTAGTAATCAACAACAAAGAACAACTAAAGTAAAATTGCACCATTTTGGGGTGGTATGATTTGTACATTATTTGGTAGAGAGAGAAAGGGATATGTTGATGCATGAGAACAATTTTGTAATGATTTGCATAAGTTAGTGATTGGAAATTGCACCATTTTGGGGTATGATTTGTACAGTAATTGATAGAGAAAGAAATGGATATGTTGTCCAATTTGATAGAGAGATCAAAAGGTTCCAAAATTTTGAAAGAAAAAGTTTTTGTGTACATGATGATATTGTGTTGTCAAAATTTATGAAAATATTTGAAAATTCATCTTTATTCATCATTTAAACTTACAACTAATCATATCAATCATACAGTTCCACTCTAAAGTCATCGATTGTTAGCTTATGAAACCAGCTCTTGATGTAAATGTGGATTTTATAGTATCGACAATTGATACCCACTAATAGTAGATTAGTAGTATATAATAGCTATATAATAATTTAGTTATACTATAAAAAGTAAGGTCAGCAATTAACACCATAAAATACTAACTTGAAAAGTTGGTGAGTTTGGTATGTCAGTGGCCTCTAGTTCTCAATTGATTCTCAAGTAATAATAATAATTATATAAATGTATTGTCTTTTTGTTTAGCATTTACAAACACACACGCAACTCGTATGATAAATATTAATTAGAAAATATTGTAATAATGTATGAATTAAGGATCTTGTCAGGTTTATTTTTCTAATTTATTGCATATATTTTTATTGTACATATAATGATATTGATCTTTTGTAGGCGTAAATCTCAAAATAACAAGATTCAAGCATAACTGAAAAGTTCACGTGAGTACACGTCAACAACATTGCTTTATAGAATTGTACATATATTTTTATTGTACATATATATATATATATATGTATATATATATATCGCACCATATAGTGCTATAAAAGTCATGTGAGGTCTAATTGAGATTGTGATATCTTATGTGACGTGTTTTGATGCACGCTATATAGTCATATATCACGATATAGAGTCATATTATATAGTGTTAAATCGAAATTATATTTAACATTATTTTTTAAATTTGAATAATGTGCATTTCCTAACTATATATAAATGGCTTGTTGCAATTGTCACTGTTAATCCAATTTTGGTACAACATTTGCTACACAAAGTACCCACAGACGATATTTTTTGGATTACCAATTTTACCCTCATTTCATTGGTTTTAATTACATCCGCTATTTCCCCTTTTCCATTTATAAGGACGGCTTACACCATACTGCCTCCAGATTTTCAGCTACCGGCCATATCTTTCTTCTTCTTGCACTCCACACATGTTTTTCTTTTCCATTCATGACCTAAATTATTGGTTCTCTTTTGCTTTCTTTTTCTCTATCGAATTTTTGGTTCCCGTTCTTTTCTTCGTGACTGTACTGTACACATTTCCATACCCACGGCCTACACAACCGGCGGCACTAGAAACGGTGATGAAATGAAGGGGGTGAATATGGTGAATGAGGATCGATCTTTGAAAATCTGAAGGAAAAATGGCATTTTTTGCTCACAATCAATTTGTTGCTTCGAAAATTTGAACCGAAACAGCCCTTCTCTACTTTATTATCTATGTTTTTACCTGCCTCATTTTTGTTTTCCTTCTAGATGGGGAGCCGCACGCACAGCGGGTGGGGTTTCCAATCGTATTGACACCGGGTCTATGACTATTAATACCGGCAGTGCCTAATGCTTGCGTAAGTTTTGTTTCTCTTCTACACGTTTCAATGACCCTAAGATCGGAAGCTCAAGCTTTTCTTACATATCGTAACTGCAGCTAAGCTTTTGATGTGTTTGAAGCTTTGGGTTGGATTGGTGTCCCAATTTCTACCAAAATCTAAAACCTAAGTGCTATCTACATTGGGATAATGGAAGATCAGAACTCTTTTCTACTTCAAACTAAAGGAGCAAAAAAGATGCACTGATGCACTACACAAGAAGGTAATATGGTATTGATTAAGATTTACCAGTTTGCTTTATATATGATTCTTCAATAAATTATGGGGGCTTTGAGTTCTTTTAGATGCTTATGTAGACTGATTTTTGAGAGGTGATTTAAGAAGATATGTAGATGGTTATATTTTGTAGTGGAAATTTTGAATGATGTACACTTGCTATCAGTTTCTAAGAATGAAGTATGAATCAGTGAGGAAACTATAGAATCAGAGATAATTGTTAAAAGGATGTGTCTACTTTGCTGCTACGTTGACAAAAAAATCAACAATCACAGCAAAACACGTCAAAGTTTTATCATCCAATGATACTAATACATGATGATGCATAGCATACATATATTGTAAGTTCATTACTTCTTAACTACGTTCCATTTTGATTATTTTCCTGTTCTAAGAATACATCACAAAAGCTCTAGCCCAATCTGTTAACAAAAATACATAATCTAAAACAAAGTAGACAACAATAATACCAAGAATCCTTAAACGATGCCAATAGTATATAAAACATAGTACTTAGAACCAAATGGAATTTATAACCAAAACCTTAAACGAATTTATTAAACAATAAGGTCAACATAATCCATAAAGGATTCAAACTTCTTATTATTATGTTTATTATTATATACAACACTTCTTTAGTAAGAAACAGAGTTACCATTTTCTTGGATGTAATTTCAGCTTCTCTTCAATTTGTGAATCAATTCAGTGTTTAACCTTATTCAACATCAAAATTAGGTTCACCATGATATTAATATCCTTGGTAAATAATCTTTTGGCTAAATGGTGTTTCATTATCGTCTGTCATTCTTTTTGACTGAAATCAAGGAAACTTCCATTCTACCCGGTAAGAAAATTCAAAAAAAAATATATATATATATATGGATTTTAAGATTGCTTTTATGCGATTGAACTTGATTTTCTTAGTTCTTTTTGTTGATTTTTGATAAAGCTTTGGAGATATGAGATTTGAGCTTAAAAAAATGTGTAAAAAGGGAAAAAGAAAACAAAAATAGACAGTACGTAAGCAACAATCTGTTCATTCTTCTTTTTGTTTTCTATTCTCTCTCCAAAAAGTTGAATACCATATATCTTCTCTTCTCACGACATTGTGTTTGGGGGCCAATTTTTCTTTACAAAAATTACAGGAACTTTGGGTTTGAATCAGAAAAATTGTTTGTAGTGATTGGTGCTCATGAATTTTGGGGCTTCTGCCATTTAATGTGACATTGGGGGAGTTTATGAAGAGGCAAGAGTTTTTTTCTCTGTAATTGCTGTATTTTTGTGTTTGGGTGCTGATTTTTCTTTCGAAAAATTGCAAATGGTTTGAATCAAAAAAATTGCTTGCAATGACTGGTGCTCACGATATTTAAGGCCTCTGCCATTTGGTGCGCTATGGAGGGAGTTTTTCAAGAGGCAAAAGTTTTTTCTTTGTAATTTCTATATTTTTTGCTTGTTTAACATCCAATTAATATTTATCATACGCATGAAGTTTTTCGTAGTTGACACTGATATATAATTTTAGATAATTTAATCCCAAATTAGCTCGGTCAATTATAGTCAATGAGGCTTTTCCATGTGAATTAGTTGGAAGGAAATGATTGCAAATTAATCAATAATAGGTATGGTGCGCATATCCTTTCATAAAATTCTATGTTAATGAAGTCTAATTGGACATGCTAAAAACTTTACGTGTAATAGTGGGGAAGGCATGGGAAGATTAAGAGAGAAAACTTTTGATTTAGTATTCATTTGTCTTGTAAAAATTCAGTGTGTTCTCCCAACTATCTCATAATTTCTTTACTCCGTGACTACCACATAAATAAATAGAAATTGGTAAATTTTAGCTTGGCTAATTCATTTCAATAACCAAAATGTCAGTTGCCATCTTTCCCTGTATTGTCTTTCATTCATTGGATATTTGAAATTAACAGCTTCTGTAGAAGGTGAAGCACTAATTTTATGATTTTTTGCTCCAATTAAGAAGTATACTGCTCATTGCTTGAAATAAAATTATTTTATGCGATCTTACTATGGAATACTTATGGCCGTTTGGGTTCTAATATTCTTTCCTCTTGAGTGCATATTTCATTTTGTAAGATTGTCGATTTTAATAAATTAGTGGGGGAAATTTCAAGCCGTATAGCAAGAATTAAATATTTAATTCTTTTGCAGTTTGCTTCATTGGTTGGTTTCAGTTGCAATTTGTTTTATTGTTTTTGAAGATTATATAAATAAATATTGTACTGCATCTTCACCTGATACATGTATACTCACTAATCACTATAATGTTTCCATAAATAGGTTCCTCATTAGAAAATTAGACGTTTGTTGATTTTTTTTTTTTTTTTACTCAGAAATTACACATCCTAACAACCTATGTTTTCTTGTATATTCTCTGTCATTGGCCAAGAAACTAGAAACCTAGAAATTTGTGGGTCGATCAGGAAGGCCCTCTCATCATATAAAAGGTATGGAATCAATACGTGTATTCATCATTTCGGTTATTGTAGGTATGAACAATGTTAAGGTATTCTTTGTTACGGTGGAGGTGGACTGGAGAGTGGAATGGAATTAACAAATTTTTCAATACAACATTCTACCGTTAAATATCTTGTGGAATTGGTTAGATTAGGCTTGCAGAAACGCGGTTCATTTGAGATAACTTCAACAGAGTATCAAGTTTTAGAGAATTTTTCACCAGTCACAGATTCGAGTGTCATGAACTCCATGATTTTTCTTAACTAAATGTTGAATAATTGATGTATCCATAATCCATTGTTTTGCCAAAGTATAGAGAACATTGACATGCTTTTGTAATTGATGGTGTTGAAACCCAGTATTTTGTTTGTATGATATTCACATGTTTAGATGTTTTGGAAGCAAATTGTTGGTGTACTTATGTGAATGTTTGATTTCTATGCTTCCAACTTTTCTATTGAAATTGGAAAGCTTCACTTGGCTATCAAATTTTATTGCATTGAAAATACTGGCTGCTGCTAGGGGAGTTAAGTCTTGGTATGAATATTAAGGTTGGTAATATACGGACTTGTGGTTGAAGGAAGGATTAGTAAAGAGGAGGGATTGAAAAGACTGATTAAAAAATTAAAAGACTGGTCAAGTAATACAAGTGTTTAAGGAGATGATAAAACAAGGGTGCGAGTCAAATTATTTGCCTAGGTTCTGTAATTTTGGATTGTTAGGAATTTATGTAATATATGGTTTTTAACTTTGGCCGAAGCTTTGGCGAACCTCAATGTAAACTAAACCTCATTTTATTTTGATATACCATAAATTTGTTTTTTGCCTAAGACTTAAACATATGACTTGGAAACATGCAGCAAAAGTCAGGTTCTATATAATTTTTAGCACATTGACGTTTAACTTTTTGGTATATTGATGATCTTCATTAATTTTTCCACAAGTTTTTATATTATACTACATCCGTTCCAAAAAGATGGTCCATTTCAACTATACACACATATTAAGAAATGGTAGTTAAAATAGTTAAAAGATTAAAGTTTACCTATATTTTTCCAATTACATCCTTCTATTATTGTCAATAAGCAATCAATGAAACTTAATGGATGGTGGTGGGAGAAGGTTTATGGCTGCATTAACAAAGAAAAACAACTCATAATCAATTATTCTCAAAGCTAATTTTGTATTCCCCAAGTCATAAACTATATTACCAAGGTGTATTAAGTAGGGGTATATTAGGAATTCTATAGATAAAATGCATGTCTAAAATAGTAACCAGACCATATTTTGCAACCGAGGAAAAAGGGAATATGGACTATCTTTTTAGGATGAAGGTAGTATACATTAAATTTATTGTACAAATAAATCAAATGGGTATGTTCAGTTGTTTTTTTCTTAATCCTATGTCAAATTATTCATCATCGTCTCGTTTGCGTTAACTTATATATTCTAAATATTCGATACAATCACTGATAATTTTTATGCAACGCACAGCCAATACACTAGTATACTAATGAGAGTGATACCCGGCAAAAATGTTAACATCAATGTGAGCGCAAATCTCAGTGTGTCGTACCAAGATTCCAATAATTGAAAAGTTCACGAGATAATACGCGTCAGCTGTTTTTTTTTTTTTTTTTGAAAGATACGCGTCAGCTGTTTGATTGTTAAACTTTCCGTATGGAACTACTATTACAACATTATATTATTATTAATTTATTCAAAAAATTCAGACCCCGCAAAATGCCTCTGCTAAACATCTCCAGGTACTATGGAAATTGGAAACTACTAGAAAATTCAATCCGCCATACACGTGCTAACGGGTTTCTGTCAATTAATCATTCAGTTGTGACTTGCAAGCATGAATATAAGAATACATTCAAGCTTCTTTCCCTGCAGGCTTCAATTCAAACCACATCCAGCACAAAAGATAAAATGGTTGCCGGCGACAGGGCTGTTGAGATATTCTTGGCAGACGGAAATTTGACTGTTTCCGGCAACTGCATACTCACTGACATTTACCACAACATTTCGTTAACTCCGGCGAAAACCCGTAATGGGATTTTCATTGGGGTTCAATCTGATCAGATCGGCAGCCGCCTCGTTTTTCCTATTGGGAAACTGGAGTAGGTTTGTTTATTACCAACAAGTAGTTGAAAATGAAAGATCAAGTCTTCACATGTTCATTGTCGAATAGGGAAGTGGTTCATGTGAGTTGTTGTTGAGTTTTCAGGGGATTAAGATTTCTGAGTCTTTATCGTTTCTCGTTGTGGTGGATGACACAATGGATGGGCACATGTGGCCGATACATACCTGATGAGACTCAGTTTTTGCTGCTGGAGGTGCCAACCACGGCGGCGCATTTCCAAGGAGGAACAGAGGAGGGACAAAACCAATCTGAATCAGTGCTTTACACTGTTTTCTTGCCTGTTATTGAGGGGAATTTTAGGGCTGTTCTTCAGGGGAATGCCAACAATGAATTGGAGATTTGCTTGGAAAGTGGTAAACTGACATTAATAAAGGAAGCATAATACTGTAAAAATTCTAATAAAATATGTGGTCATAAATGCATATGAAGTTTCGATTTCTCATGTTGCAATTTGCAGGGGACCCTGCTGTGGAAGAATTTGAAGGAAAGCATCCGGTTTATGTGGCAGCTGGATCCGACCCTTATGATGTCATTGCAAATGCTATCAAGTAAGTGCAGTTCGATTCTCGGCTTGAATCTGATTTTAATTCTTAGTTTCTTTGACATAGGATTGAGATCTCACAATCACAAAGCATTCTTCATTCCCAGTAAATTTTGAAATCAGCTGCTTAATCTGTTTCCACCACTTTGTTCAGTTGAAATGCTTCTTTATATTCTGCAGGATGCTCCAAAGAAATGTCCATTTTATAACTTGGGTTCAAGAATGTCGATATACTATTTAGATTCATCTGAAAAGTATACACTATTCACTCCAAAATTAAGTACTTGGTCCCTTGGTTATTAATAAAAAGGGTACTAATATGTACTTCTTATTATCAAAAAGAAAAAGATATAAGCTGGTCTGGTCTGCTAATTGGTCCAAAACTATAAAAAATTAAGAGCAGATGTATTTTCGCAGTTCGACTGAATTTGCTTGAGCAGCTAGGCTAGCCAATAAGCGATCCTTTTGATGCAGATATTGGATCATTCTTTGTTTAAAGAAGTGGGGAGAATAGGGGAAAAAGGACATAGTTGCCTTGAACCCTTTTGTGGAAACCAAAGTTGAATATTAATTTGAGATATTGATGCGGAACAGGTCTCTGGAAACGCATATGCAAACATTTCGGCATCGTGATGAAAAGGAGGTACTAGAGGAAAAGCTATTTCTGTGATTTGCCGTCTTATGATTTCATCACAAACATGTTAACCCTCATTACCATCTTCTTCTTCATGGTACAGATGCCTGACTTGTTGAAATGGTTTGGATGGTGCACGTGGGATGCATTTTATACTGATGTCTCAGCAGAGGGAGTGAAACAAGGATTAGAGAGGTAGTCAATGATTGCACATAGTTAAAATTGGGGGGAAAAAAAGAAAAATTAAAAACTCGTTTAACAGTCAGCATTAGAACATCAGAATAGCTGATATTGCTCTCTTGCAGTCTGAAGAAAGGTGGAGCTCCGCCAAAGTTTGTCATCATAGATGATGGATGGCAATCAGTTGCAATGGACACTAGCGGCATCGAGTCCAAATATGACAATACTGCCAAGTGAGCCTTTGAGTCAAAATGCTATTTGGATTGTGTTTGCATCTCTAACCTACTGCTCTAATGATTACCAATCTTTCTTTTCCAGCTTTGCAAATCAGTTAATCAATATAAAAGAAAATCAGAAGTTTCAGAAAGATGGTTTTGAGGATGATGAGGTGGATGATCTGTCAACGGGATTTCGTCAATTTGTCACTGAGATAAAAGAACAATTTTCATTGAAGTTGAGCAGTTCCAACTAAAATTCTAGACCACTCACCAAAAGAGATTTCCCAGGCATTAACACTATGATTATCTTTTTCTTGATTTTGTAGGTATGTTTATGTGTGGCATGCAATAGTAGGGTACTGGGGAGGTGTTATGCCTGGTGTGGCTGAAATGGAGCAGTATAAGCCCAAGATTGTAAATCCCATCCCAGCTCCCGGGGTTGAGGCCAATGGCCTTTCATTTGTTATCAGAAGCATTGTGAAAAACCGTGTTGGCCTTGTGAACCCGGAGAAAATTCATGACTTCTACAATGATCTGCATTCTTACCTGGCTTCTGTTGGCATAGACGGGGTTAAGGTTGACAATCAGAGCATACTAGAAACTATAGGTGCAGGCAGTGGTGGAAGAGTGAAACTCATGAGGAAATACCTTGAAGCACTTGAAGCGTCTATATCGAGGAACTTCAGGAATAATGCAATTATTTCTTGTATGAGTCAGAGCAGCGATGTCTTATACAGGTAAAGAACCTTCCACATACTGGCTTACAGTATGTTTAGTATGGGAGAGTAGATTGGACAGTAGTAACTAATAAGAAATAAAAGAAAACTAAAATCTTGTTCATTATGCTGTCATTTACTTTTCAGTAAACAAATATTACTATCTCATGTGATTGAAATACTAAGTTTCTTGACTGTCTAATTCGAGACACTCATGGAATTGATTATGGCAGTGCAAAGAAAGCCGCTGTTATTAGGGCATCTGATGATTTCTTTCCAAGAGATCCAGCATCACACACAATCCATATTGCATCCGTTTTTTACAATTCTCTTTTCATAGGAGAATTTATGCAGCCAGACTGGGACATGTTTCACGTGAGCCTCCATTCTTAGTCTCAGCTGCTACAAAGTGTTTAATGTACCAGTTCTTCTCGATATTGCATAGTAACTGGATTGAAACAATTTCCTATCTTTAATCATCCTAAAATTCAGATAAGATGCTTATCTTAAAAGAGTTTCTTGTGTTGTAGAGCTTGCATCCCATGGCAGAGTACCACGGAGCAGCTCATGCAATAGGAGGCTGTCCAATCTATGTCAGGTGCTCTCTACAGCTGAAAAGTCGTAGTTTTGTGGAGTTGACATTAGATCACACTAATATTACAATATGTCCGTATGTTGTATGTTGTACAGTGACAAACCTGGGCACCACGATTTCCTTGTCTTAAGGAAACTTGTACTCCCTGATGGTTCCACATTGAGGGCCAAGCTTCCTAGAAGACCAACTAGAGATAGCTTGTTTTCTGATCCTACCAATGATGGAAAAAGGTGAGACAAGAAAGATGCAAATTAGGTAAAAAGAATGCATTGTATTTGATGACTTGCTCACATTTGGATGATCATGTTTCAGCCTACTAAAAATTTGGAACATGAATGATTTCACTGGGGTTCTTGGGGTGTTTAATTGCCAAGGAGCTTCGTGGTGTCGAGCCAGCATAAAGAATCTCATCCACAACGAGCAGCCAGCAGCAGTCTCCTGTGGCATCAAAGCTAAAGATGTTGATTATTTGCCCAACATTGCTGAGGATGGATGGGCTGGGGATACTGTTATTTATTCACATAGAGCAGGTGAGTTCTGTTGTCTCAATGCTTGGTAGTGATTCATAATATTAAGGTCAAGTTTGTTTGGTATCCCTTAAAATCTGCACAATTGGTGGCGCGTTTGAGTATAGTGGGCTCTGTAGTCTGGAGAAGGTCTCAGTTTGGCTAACTCGGTTCTTGGTGATGCCAACTGCAGGAAATGTGATTTATCTTCCAAAGAACAAATCTCTACCAGTTGAACTTCAAGCTCGGGAGTTCGAAGTCTTCACACTTGTCCCAACCAAGAGGCTATCCAATGGGGCTGCTTTTGCTCCGATTGGTCTCCTTAAGATGTTCAATTCCGGTGGGGCAATAACAGGACTCAACTATGAATCCCAGAAGACCGGAACTATTGACATTAGTGTTCGTGGCTGTGGTGTGTTCGCCCCCTATTCGTCAGTCAGACCAACAAGAATATCAGTTGATATGAAGGAAGAAGAGTTTGATTATGAAGAAGAGTCTGGTTTGATCAGCCTGAACCTAAGGATTCCAGAGAAAGAGTTGCACCAATGGAACTTGAAAATTGAGCTCTGAAGAAGCTGTAATGCATCCAACTTTAGAGCAAAATGAAGGCTGGCTCGGGTCCTTTGACTAGTGGATAACTCCTACCAAATTAGTATTAGATTGTACTGAAAAGCGGCTTGGATTCTTGGACTAGCCAATAACTCCCAAGCATAGATTGGTAACATTGTACTAGATTGTAGTGATTATGTTTCAAAGGCTTGCTTGGATTCTTGGACCGTTGAATAATTCCGATCTGATTGGCCGAGTAGCACTAGACTAGACTCTATCGAGCCATTCTATTAGCATTATTATTATAATTTCTAGTTAAAATAACTTCTTTCGAGTGTTTTGTGATGTTTAATTTATCTCAATTTTCTTTTCTGCTTCATCCACCCACTCACACACGGAGATCGGAATCCCCCCCCCCTTTGCATATTACCTCACAAATAAATTATCTAATGATGACTAGTGAACTTGAACTTTTATTTGCACTTCAAAATGCTTATTTGACTAGTGAACTTGAACTTTTATTTGCACTTCAAAATGCTTATTAATGGTCACTGAATTTTATGTCGCGTTTTCACTTCATCATTGAACTTCAAAATATTTCTCAATAATTAATTAACTTTAAAAATCTTTGCGAATTAACAAAACAATCACATTTCTAATGATCAAATTTAAAAATCTTATTCAAATTATAACATGTGAACAAATTATGGAATCCAGACTAAAGAAATTCAACTGTTGGTGAATTGATTTAAAAAAAAAAAATGTTTCAAAGATTAGTGACTATCAGAATTTTTTTTCCTGAAGGACTATTAGAGAATATTATGAAATTCAGTGACCAAGTAAAAATATCGGGTGAAATACGTTAACCACGTAGAAATACATGAATTTGATCAAATACTAAACCCCTAGCACCAGATTGATGGTGTGGTATTATTCTACCACAATTTGTTTGGTGTCATATATATATATATATATATTATATTAATTATTAGATGAAGGAGTCTGCGATATATAATCTTTATCGCAATTTTTTTGGAAGTAGGGATAATTTTGTCTTTTTGCTTTCAAATGTGGTATTGGGAGCAATAAATGTTTTCTATATCTTTTTTTCTTTTAATTTTCTACTTAAGTTATCATCAAATTATATTTTATTTTCATTATTCTATCTTCGAGTTATCTTATACTCATTGCTCCAAATTTCCTTTCATTTCTAACATTCGAGATAATCCTTTTTGATTTTAGATGGATTATTCCTCTCTCTCTCTCTCTCTCTCTCTCTCTCTGCCCCTAAATCCCGCGATTACTTGTCTCTCTCTCCCTAACTCCCGCAATTGCTTGTCTTTCTGAATTTAATTTTGCATTCACTTGGAGCTTAATATCCACCACTAAATATAAGCCACAAATCTTAATATCAAATTGCCAATTAATTTCTTCTTCAGGGGACCAATTAAATGTAAAAAAATTTGTCTCTATCCATATTTCCCTGTGCACGAGCCAAAAAAAAAAAAAATTCTTTGCCTTAACGTTTTCCATCAATTTCTTCTGAATGGGCTTTCTTTTTCCTTTTTTACTTTACCGGGAGTAGCTAGAAGATGGTCGAAGGAGGAGCTAAAATTTAACAATCTTTAGTTGAGACACTAAATTTTTTTTTAATATTTCAAAGGTTAATTTTTTTTTTAATATTTCAAAGGTTAAAAAAAGAAAAGAAAAGAAAAGAAAATTTTCAAATACGGGGGTAGCCGGGGACTGGAGTAGCTAACCCTAGATCCGCCATTGCTTTATCCAACATTTGTTTATCCTTATTATTAAGGGCCTCTTCTTTGGCACACGAACAAATTTTTTTTCCATTTTTTATATTACAAGGAATTGTAGGAGAGGGGGTTTGAGAGTTGACTAAGATATCATTACTACACGAGCCTTGACGCACATAAACATAATTAATGGTTGATGATTTATGAATTGATTATTTATATCACGTGAAAATATTAAAATAAAATATAACTATGTTGCAAAAAATAAAATATATCAATAGTTAACGATTTTAAAAATGAAATAAAAAAAAGAACAGATCGGAAGATGTAATATTCTCCTTGAACAAATATATATGATATTATACTAAAATGTCAAATTTTCACCATTTTTACATGTGTGGGTATTTAATTTCTCAAATCCGTTAGATTATTTTGAATTGTTCATCTTGTGCATTGCATGCGTAAAAGACCAATAATAATAACATTAACCTTCTGGTGTTTGATCAAATCCAGAGAAATATGTATGTGAATATATTCACATTAACATATGTGAATGCAAAATGAGCTATGATCAGTTTTTTTTTTTTTTTTATAGAGTCAACGTAAACTTCATTATAGAGTGACATACCTATCATTTTTTATTACTTCTACAAATATACTGACTTTATAATTTTTCATTAAAACTAGATGTTATTATATAAGCATGCAGTTTCTATAAATGAATTTGTTGCCTCCATAATAACAATTGAGACTATGTAACAAGTGACTTGAATATTTTCTATTAATTCTCAAACTCCGTACAAGAGTTCAATCTACGTCCATAAAAATAAAAATAAAGCTCTTGAACATCATCAATGGATAGTGACTAACCGTTATCTTTCACTTGTCATCACCCTCGACGTTGACCACGATGAGATTGAACTCCGTACACCATAAACATCGTAACGTGTACTATTGCATGCTGACACGTGCATCCGACATCAATTAAAGACCCCTCCAGACGGGATTTTCCTCTCTACTTCTTATCGGTAAAATAACACTGGCTCGATCAGCCCAATCCAACAAGAAGATAACCACGGCCGAAGGGCAACATCTCGTGGAGGGGGGAAGCGGACGCCCTCATAGTCATGTCTCCGGCAAGTCTCTTCTCTTGGCGTCCCTCGCTGGAGTGGCAATTGGAGTCCCACTTCTCGGCATGATGGGGTTTAGTTTTCTTGCAACTTTAACGTTGCTTTTGGTAACTTCGCCTCTTCTGATTCTGTTTAGTCCTCTGCTGTTTGGTGCCTCCTTCGTGATTGGTTTTGCTCTTTTGGGTTTCGCGGTGGCTGCCGCTATGGCGTTCGCTGGAGCATCGCTTGTAGCTTGGGTTTTCCGGTCTTTTACTGGCAGGTGGAAAGTGACGGCGGGAGAGGGATACGGGTACGGTGGAGCTGCCGGTAAATTGGTGGAGGCGGGCGGCGCCGGGAGGGACTGGGCTGGGTACTTGCAGCAGGGAGCGAGGAATCTGCAAGAAAACGCAATTTACCGAGGGTAGAAAGTGTTATTTCCTTTGAAAGAAGTTGTTCTGTTTTTCGTTTCTCTTGGTGTAGAGTAGTGGGGGAACAAGTAGGATGTGGGATCCTAACCTTTGTATTTCTTTACCATTAGGTGCTTAACTATAGGTCCACAGCACTTTGGGTCGTTGACGTATAAAATAATGGCACCTGAAGTCCTTCTTCGTGGAACGTTAATTTCATTAATATATTTAAAAAAAAATGGTATTCTTAGATAACAAATAGAATTGGAAAATAACATGTAAAATTTAGATCGATGTTGCTATAAATTAGAGATAAAAAAGAATGCATCTCTCAAGACATGATATAATATTAGGCATATAGTTAGGAGTGGGCAAAAAAAACACCGGGTAAGCCAAACCGATAGCAATTTTTAGAAATACGATAAAAAAGGTCGGTTAAACTTACCAAACCGATGAATCAAACTGAAATGGTTTGGTTTTGGTTTTCGTTTTGGTTTATCAATTTCAAAACTGATCGAGATTGGTTTCACATTTTGGTTTTGGTTCCAGGTTGGCACTGAACTAACTGATTATCCATTAGACAGAGTAACATTTTCGCACAAGAAACTCTTAAATTTTATTCATGTTTGAGAAAAACCCGCATGATTTATACAAGTATATCAAACGCAGTTTATTATTGTACTTGCATGAATTTTTTAACACAATTTGTGTTATTTGAAGGTATTCATGTTGTACAATTATCCCTTGTAACAAATCAAAATACAATGTTGTCAAGAGAAATACAAAGAACAAAAACAAAACAATGATTTGTTGTCTTCAATGGTCAGCCGGAGATGGTGGAACCAAAGAAATGGTCCGGGCTTAGATCATGCCAACAGTCACCAGCCAAACACTTGTTCAATACGGACCAAGAACAACCCAAGATAACCTCAAGAACCGTATCACGCTTTTGTACAACAAAGAAAATGTGGTTACGTGACCAAAAGATGAAAAATATTTTTCATTGAAAAAATGTGAATCAAACATCATAAAAGTAGGAATTTATGTGGAAAACTCTATTTTCCATGGAAAATCCATGTCAATTAAACACACTTTTAGTGAAATTTATTCTTTTTTCCCTCCTAGATTTGAAGGTGCCAGTGCAATCTCGGGTTCCAGGATTATGAGGTGTGATTTTGGTTCTGATTTTGTTTTTAATTTTATTGTTTCTCATTTATGGTGTTTTTTTTGCCAAAAACACTGCTCAATTTTCATTTTTTTTTTTTTTGGTTGAATGAATGTTTTATCTCCTTTTCTTTTTCCAGAAAAAATAGTTCCACAGTTGGAAAGGTCAGTGTCAATCTCCAATATTTCCCTTTTTAATTACCTAATGCACTTTGTAGTTATCTTTCAATATATTGAAAGAGCATTCTGTTGGGAGAGAGAAATGAATTAAGAGATACCATGAACTATTGTGGATATTTCTACAAAATCTACCAAAACAACGTCAGCCACAGAAAATTTAGAAATTTAACTTGCTAAAATAATTCAGGCAAAATAGGATAAGATCCTTGGTGTTAGTTTTGAAATTCTTTGAGCAATACGGGAAAGATAGAAGGATAGTAGGAAACAAGGAAAATGTTCTCCACAAGTGTAATATATAATAACAGTGGCGGAGATAGGAGGCCTTATTGGGCCCCGGCCCAGGCCTGTCTCGGCCCAACTGCTGATGTATAATAAAAAAAAAAATTTTTTGCACCTGGCCAAGGTGGATTGTAAATTGGGCTCCAGGGACAGCTGGGCCTTGGTGCTTTGGGCTTTAGCAAAAAAAAAAAAAAAAAAGCTGAAAAGAGGCAGCCCAATAGGGGAATAAGGGACTCGGGAAGGCAGTCCAGACAAGTAGAAAGCAGAAGCAGAACAGAGGTCAGAGGGCGAACTGGGGTCTGGTCTGGGGCTGCTGTCGTGGTGCATTTTCAGACTGAAACTGAGCGTCGGCGATTTGGCGATTGGGAGGTGCTGCGGTGGCCGGTGGCGGTAGGGGTGTTCATCAATTCATCTAGATTTTAGCTTTAACAAGGTATTATTCTAGCCCTAATTTCTAAATGAATTTTGTTTTGCCCTAATTTAAATTTTAGAGTATTTGCTAAAATTGGACTTTATAAGTAAATTAGTAAATGAAGATTGAAGACTATCATTTATTCATTTTAGCCCTTATTTTTAGAGTAATTTTTCCTTAATAGATTTTATGATTATTCATTGAGAGTTGGGCTATATTTTTATATTAATGTTTTAGGTAATTAGGTGTGGCTGTGTGGATTGTGGAATGTTAAATGTATAATATATTGTTTACTTTCATTTTTCTTTTTAATTTTTGGTGTGTAATTGATCGAAATATTGAATGAGAAAAGAAATAAAATTGTGGGGATTGGATTGGTATAGAATTAAGAAGTGCATGCTTCTAGTTAAGTTTTAATTATTAATGAAATATTGAAAGTGTTCTTTTTATTAATGGTAACGTTGCATTAATTTTTGGAATTTATAGTATAGTATTTTATTGGAAAACCTTTTAGGATTCATCATACTCTAATTTGGATACTTAAAAAGCATGACAATGAAATACAAAAAGGACAAATTTTCATTTTAATTCCATGGAAAAAAAAAAAGACATTTTAAAGACGAAGTAAGTACTATTCAGTACGCGATACATGACATTACAATAGGCCATATCTTGACTTAGCTATCAATTCATGAACGATACTATCTAGTATTATACAATCTAATTTACTAAAAAGCAATTTCTAAATCAAATACAACACTTGATCCCATGGCACAGTGTTCCGGTATCATTTCTTGACTTCGACTTTATTTTGCAATAAAGTGATCTTAATTTTGTGGTAGCTCGAGTTGAATCCACATTTGTTTGCAAGAATGTTGTGATAATCAATCAAATCTCATCATCCCATGGATGTTGGATGGTCTTGTATGGGCTTGTTGTTTGATTAACAAGAAATTCTCCCTTCATAATCTTATCTTCTTCAATTTTTTCAATTTCAAGCAAATCGTAGTCGTCCAAATTGAGATCAAGGGCTCTCATGTTCTCCTTCAACCTATCTCCATTGAAGCTCTTAACCATCACACTGGCTCCTTTAGACAATCCCCAGCTTAGAGCGACCTTAAAGTTCAAGAAAACAATGTTTATTAGATAGTTGATTAATGAAGGAAATATTTTTGATTCATTTTTTATATGTTGACTTTCATTGATTATATATGCATATGGGCATATACTTATTCATGCCTTCATTTTACCCAACTTCAAATGAAGTTTTTGATTGTCTCAAATTTCCAAAAGTCAATGTTATCCATCAGATGCATTTCACCTCTTCAATTTCAAAT